>CAXHJY010001405.1:72500-75000 GCA_964016885.1 Eledone cirrhosa
TCCACAAACACCCTGCCACCAGGTTCTTCTGCCTCAACCTCTGACAGGGAAGCTGTGGAATCGCTTCTTGACTTCATGGATGATTTCTTCCTATCCCAACTAGTGCTCGAACCAACGAGGTGCCACAAAAACGTCCTAGACTTAATTTTCAGCAATCACACTGACAATATCCACAATATTGCAGTGGAGAAAACTCTACTCTCTGATCATGACATGGTTCTCTGTGATCTGAGATTCCACCGTCCAATATACAAACCCAATGTCATTTCTCCTGTCCATCCGTTTGACGCTATGGATTTCCACAATGCAAACTGGGAAGCGATCAGTCATGATCTTGCACATGTCGACTGGTCCTTCACGCACACTCATACACCCACTAACATCAAAAAGTCCTGGCAGACTTTTGTGGACACTGTTACAAACATATGTGCTAAACACACCCCATTAAGAACTATAAACAAATCTAAGAGCAGAATCCCTAGAAATAGAAAAACACTCATCAGAAAAATTAAGAGAACGAACAAAAAAATCAACAAGCTGAAATACTGTCAGCAGCAACACATCAACTTGACTGCCATTTCATCACTAGAGATTAAAAAACATAACCTCCAAAACAACATAATGTCCCTCATCAACAATCAGAGAAGAGCTGAAGAGGCCTGGGCCATTGAGAAGATCAAACTCAATCCCAAAGTGTTCTTTTCATTTGCAAAAAAACACAAAATCACTGGCTCTACTGTTGGCCCTCTAATTGATGAAAATGGCACTCTTCAAGACAATGCTAAAACCATGGGTGAGATACTGCAGAAACAATACTGCTCTGTTTTCAGCAATCCTGATATGGCCGATCTGGGCTGTATCGGCGATGTTACTCCCCATTACACCTTATCGGACATAACGTTTGGCGCCCCTGATGTCTTGGCGGCAATAAAGGAAATCAAACATAATTCAGCAGTAGGTCCCGATAGGTTCCCTGCTTGTGTCTTGAAGGCGTGTCAACACCAACTTGCTTCTCCTCTTGCCAATCTGTGGCGGAACTCACTGGATGCTGGATATGTGCCAGAAAACCTTCTATCCCAGTCTGTTGTCCCAGTTTTCAAAAAGGGAAACAAATCCCTTGCCGTGAATTACCGTCCAATCTCACTCACCTCTCATATCATTAAGGTATTTGAGCGAGTGGTGAGATCGCGAATGACCCACTTCCTTGAGAGTAACAATATGCTGAACTCCAACCAGCATGGATTCCGTAATGGAAGGGATTGCCTGACGCAACTACTGCATCACTTTGATGACATTTTGAGAGCCTTGGGAGAGGGTTCCAACACTGATGTTATCTACCTTGATTTCAGCAAGGCCTTTGACAGGGTTGATCATAACATTCTACTGAGAAAGCTGTCCAATATTGGTGTCACTGGAAAGCTGCTGCAGTGGATCAAGAGCTTCCTGTCAAACAGAACCCAACATGTTGTAGTTGAGGGAGTCAAATCAAGCCCAGCCAAAGTCAGTAGTGGAGTCCCACAAGGCACTGTGTTGGGCCCACTTCTCTTCATCATCTATATTAATGACATCACTGACATCATCAAACACAGCAACATTAAAATTTTCGCTGATGATTCCAAGCTCCAAAAGGTCATCAATGGCGTGGATGACCGGATAAGCCTTCAGTCAGACCTACTGGCTGTTACCCAATGGGCAGAAAAGAACAACATGTTACTGAACGAAGACAAATTCGAACTGATCCACTTTGGAAAAGAGGATGCTCTGAAACTCCCGTACTCCCTTCCCTCCGGGGAAACTCTCGTGGCATCTAACAACATCAGAGACTTGGGAGTAACCGTGGACAGCAACATAAGCTGGACCACGCATATAAGCAGCAAAGTTGACATGGCCCGCAGAATGTGTTCCTGGATCCTCAGAACCTTCCAGTCGAGAGATTCCCGCACCATTATCCTTCTCTTCTCTACTTTCGCCCGACCACACCTTGAATACTGTTGTCCACTGTGGTCTCCCCACACGAAACAAAGTATCATGAAACTTGAAGCTCCTCAAAGGGCAATCACGAAAAAGATAGATGGCATGTCAGACCTTGACTACTGGGGTCGATTGGAAAACCTGAAACTTTACTCACTCCAACGTCGCCGTGAGCGTTATATTATCTGCATGATGTGGAAAATGTTCCATCATCACTGCCCAAATGATGTTGGCATCGCCTTCAAGATACACCCAAGGCTTGGGCCCCGTGCTATCCGTCCCATTCAAAAATCTAAATCGCAACTCATAACAACAATACGGCACAATTATTTCACCTCAATCGGCCCTGCTCTCTTCAACATCACACCAGGACACGTCAAAACAGAAACTGACCACACAAGATTCAAGAAGTCTTTGGACAAATTCCTCCAAGTAATCCCGGACAAACCACCCACACCCGGATATGTCTCCGCAAACAGTAATTCTCTTCTCGAATGGGCCATGGTGCCCAAATCCTGAATTGAAAGAC
>CAXHJY010001405.1:80000-105062 GCA_964016885.1 Eledone cirrhosa
CTGAAGCATATAAACAATATGCCCCCCCCCCCCCACCACAAGGTGGTCGTGGAGGTGCCACGGCAAGAAAGCACCCAGCCCACACTGTAAAGTGGACGTGTAGGCGCCACGAAAAAGCACCCAGCACTCACTGTAAATGAGGTTGGTGTTAGGAAGGGCATCCAGCTGTAGAAATCAAGCCAGATCAGTTCCTGTATGAGCAAGGCATGGTCAGCCGACCAGACACTGCCCACAACAGGACAACCCGTCTAACCCATGCTAGCGTGGAAGAACGGACGTAAAACGGTGATGATGATGATGATGATGATGATATATATATATATATATATATATATATATATATATATATCATCATCATCATCATCATCAACGTTTAACGTCCGTGTTCCACGCTTGCATGGGTTTGGACGGGGGTAGTCCCACTTGAGGCAAGAGTGATTGTCTTGCTCGCATAGGACTGTCTGGCAGGTTTTCTACAGTTGGATGCCCTTCCTAACACCAACCACATTTACAGTGTGGGTCTGGGAGGTTTTTACCGTGTTGCCTACACGGCCACATTACAGCGTGGACTGTGTGTTTTTTTGTCGTGACACCTACACGATCTCATTTGTTTCGGCCTGGATGGCGCGGCACCAATATAACTTTACATAGAACGGGGTGGTGTGGATGGGGTGGGGGTGGTGGCGGGACGGGGTGTAGTTTGTTAGAGATGCCTACTGGCAAGGCGGGTCTTCTCTGTTACTGAGTACCGCCAAAGGTCACGGTCCAGTGACATTGTCTTGGAGAGGTGTAAGTGTGTGAGGTCGGAGTTTATCAGCTCATCCCATGTTTTTCTAGGTCTGCCTATTCCGTGGCTACCGTCTATCTTTATTGCCCTGCACTTTGTAATACAGCTATCGACTTTCATGCGCATCACGTGTCCATACCAACGCAGCCTTCTCTCGAGTAAACAACATCTGATCCCTCTTATCTCTAATTTTTTCCTTAGTTCGTTTATGCTTTGCCGTTCACGTATATTACTGTTACACATCCAGCGGAGCATGCAAGCTTCGTTCCTCTCTAGTCTGCGTATATCCTCTGCACACAATGCCCAGGTCTCACTACCATGCAACATTGCTGTTCGTATGCAGGCATCGTACAACCTGCCTTTCATTTTTAGGGAGAACCCTTTAGCAGCTAATAGTGGTATAAGCTCTCTGAACTTTTTCCAACCAGTTCTGACTCTAGCTACAGTACTTTCAGAGCACCCTCCCCCACTGCTGATTTTATCGCCCAGGTAACGGAAGCTGTCCACTATTTCTATAGAACCCTCTGCGCAATTGAAAGAGCTAGTATTTTGTGGGCACTTGCTGCTACTTATTGCACCAGAACACCGGCCACATGTAAAGTCTATGTTCTTAGTTAGCTTACCTGTGATCCCACTACATCTTTTATGCACCCATACTTTGCATTTAGGACATAAGATGGAGTTTCTACCTACGCCTTTCCTACATACCGAGCACGACCATTTCCCAGAAGGGACCGCCGCCTTGTTTTCTTTCCTACAAACTAGAGCTTTGGTCTTAGCCAGGTTAATTTTAAGTCCTTTTGACTCTAGGCCGTGCTTCCATGTTTGGAATTTCTTCTCTAGCTCGGCCATTGATTCCGCTATGAGTGTCAGGTCGTCTGCGTATAGGAGTTCCCATGGGCAGCCTGTCTTGAACTCCTCTGTTATAGCCTGAAGGGCAATAATAAATAGTAGGGGGCTGAGAACAGAGCCCTGATGGACGCCAACTTTTACGCTAAACTCTTCACTATATTCGTTGTTAATTCTAACCTTGCTGACTGTTTCTTTATACATGGCTTGTATAGCCCTCACAAGCCATTCGTCAACGCCTAGTTTTCTAAGAGCCCACCAGATAATGGAGCGGGGGACTCTGTCGAAGGCTTTCTCCAGGTCGACAAAAGCTAAGTAGAGGGGTTTACCTTTAGCTAGGTACTTCTCCTGTAGTTGACGTACTATGAAAAGAGCATCTGTGGTGCTTTTGCCTGACACAAACCCGAACTGCATTTCATCTAGATCAATTCTCTCTCTGATTAGTTGCGCTATTACTTTTTCCGTGACCTTCATGACCTGGTCGATTAATTTAATGCCTCTATAGTTACTCCTATCTAGGGTGTCTCCTTTACCCTTATAACAGTTAACGATGATGCTGCTATGCCAGTCCTTTGGAACAACCCCATTCTGTACGACTTGGTTAACTATGCGGGTGACCATGGTGTGTCCCACCGTGCCAGATGCCTTCAGCATCTCAGCAACTATTTCCGAAGGCCCAGCCGCCTTACCAGTCTTCATATCCTTGATTGCCTTACTTATTATACTCCCCTCGACTAACACTGCTGGTCCCTCTATCGGGTCGATATGGGGGAGACTGTCTTTCTCCCATTTATTCTCCTCATTTAGTAGCCTTTCATAGTGACACTTCCAAGCTACCTTCTTATCAGTGTCGGTGATGGCAAGTATGCCATCATCGTTAAGTACACACTTCTCCCCGACAATATCACGGTTTTCCTTGACGCATTGCCTGGCAATCCTGAACACCTCACGTTTTTGGTCATCGCGTTGTAGAACATGCTTGAACTTTCTTTCCTCAGCTTCCCTTCTTGCTAAGTACACTTCTCTCCTAGCTTCCCTCCTGGCCACTTGATAGTCTACTCTACTTCCCCCATCCCGCCATACTTTCCAAGCCTGCTTTTTGGCCTTAATTGACCCCTCCACCCTACTGTTCCACCACCATGTTACTCTCCTCCTGCCTACAGGCCTGCTCCAGCCACAGACTTCGTCTGTCGCCAACAGCAGGTTTGCTTTCAGAAATTTCCACTGTCCCTCTATATTGTCCGATTCTAGATGCTCTTCCTTACTGTCGAAAGCATCAAGTAATATGCTTTGAAATTTATTTCTGGCTGTGGGGTCCTTTAGTTTCCATATTTTCCTCCTGAGGATAGTCCTCTTCTGCTGTCGGGTACGTCTCGTCCTGACTATGAGGTCGCTAATTATCAGTCTATGTTGGGAGGTGCATTCTTCATGGGGGAGGGATTTAGTGTTTACAACAGACACTCTGTCACGTCTTCTGGTAAGGATATAATCTACCTGGCTTGTGTGTTCCCCGGATCTATAGGTAATCAGGTGATTGTCACGTTTTTTGAAGTTAGTGTTACAGATAGTTAGGTTATTTGCATCACAGTATTCCAGGATTCTGGAGCCTTCCTCATTTCTAGTACCAAACCCATAGCCTCCATGGATTTCGTCGTAGCCGTCACAATGTTGTCCAACGTGACCATTTAGGTCGCCTGCAATAATTATATAGTCACTGTCAGATATTTGGGAGGTAGTTAGCAACAGTGTCTCATAGAATCTGTCTTTTATAGTGCCGGGCAGTCCGGATTGGGGTGCGTACGCAGATATTACTGTCACCGTAGTTCTATTGAGGACAAGTCTTATTTTAATTATTCTGTCGTTCACTCTATTTACGTCTATTATCTTATCTGCCCACTTTTCTGCTACCATGATTCCTACTCCACCCAGCCCATCGTCGTTTCCCACCCAGAAAAGCTTATAACATCGTTTTTTACCCTCAATGAATCTAGCAGACCCACCCCTCCACCTGGTCTCTTGAATACAACAAACATCGACCTCCTTACGTTCAAGCATTTCTACAACCTCGTTAGCGCGACCCTTTAGGGTGCCTACATTTATGGTACCAATTCTGAAGTTTTGGGTTGCGTTTGGAGGGTGGGGGTGGTGGGGGGCGGGAGGAGATAGGGTTATGTTAGCCATCCCCGGACGAAACAAAGAGGAGTGCTCGCATTCTCGTCCACGAGGTGAATTTGACTTTAACTTTGGCATTTTCGCTCTGGGCGTCCAGATTTTTCTCTCCCTTCCACTCTCCAGGATTCCGCAGTCCGTCCGTCCATCCATCCATCCATCATATATCGAAGGCAACCGGGCAAGCGATAGTATAGGCCTCTGGCTTATGATTTGGTCCGCGTAATAATAATAATGGTGATGCGTGGGGGGTGGGGGGCTCTGGCTTATAATAATGGTGGTGATGCGTGGGGGGGGGGGGCTCTGGCTTATGATTGGTCCACGTATTAAGTATGGTGGCGTGTGGGGGCGGGAGGGAGGGGTGTGGGGTAGCTAGCTGGAAGGTTATGAATGTTTAACAAGCGATTTAACAAAAAGCAAAACTGCAAGATTTGTTCTGTTCAATACGACAAAAACACCGTATTTAAACCTTAAATAGATAACAAAAAAATACAGATTTCGGATTTTGCGAGATTGGATGTTTGTTTGGACTATGTACGAAATTGAGCGTGGAATGGAGAGAAGAATTTGTACTTTACGATTTACATGGGTACATCATAGTAGAAATAATTGAAGCAGCGGTGGATTGGCGAAAGTGAATAAACATGAAGGAGAACTTATCTTATATATATATATGTGTGTGTGTGTGTGTAGCTAAGAGAGAGATAGAGGGGAAGAAAGAGAGGGGGGGAAGGGGGAGAGATATTGTGGCTGACCGCAGCCCCTCGTGGAGTAGCAGGAGGGTGAAGGGGTGGAGCGGATTTTTGACTTTCAAGTAGCATACTATATATATTTAAAGTAATTTATAAGTAGAATGGGAAGGATTTTGTTTTTTGTTTGAGAATACGATAGAATTAAGGAATTGGACGATACGATAGAATTAAGCTAGCTGGAAGGTTATGAATGTTTAACAAGCGATTTAACAAAAAGCAAAACTGCAAGATTTGTTCTGTTCAATACGACAAAAACACCGTATTTAAACCTTAAATAGATAACAAAAAAATACAGATTTCGGATTTTGCGAGATTGGATGTTTGTTTGGACTATGTACGAAATTGAGCGTGGAATGGAGAGAAGAATTTGTACTTTACGATTTACATGGGTACATATTCTAATCATATTGTATCTCTCTCAGTTATTTACCATGCGACCCTCAGTTCCTACCCCCCCCCCCCTCTCTATGCACTTCTTTAAGGCTTACTACCCTGTCTTTAACCTAATTCATTCAATCTGAAAATATTGAAGAGATAAGACACTTTCCCATTCTTCTCTGCTAAAATATACCACTAGAGCTGATTCAAATTTTCCCAGCCAGCCATCCATCTAATCTACGAAGGTATTCTAGCCTACATATTGTCGTTAATATTATGATGTTCCCTGCTGTATTAGCGTTAAATTTTCCCTGCTGTATTAGCGATAAATTTTCGAGGGTTTCTCTTAGTAGCTTTTTTCATGACGTTATTATTGTTAATTTTACTGATGTAGTATTAACTTATTAACTTGGATATTTACCATGCGGTATTCTAATCCTATTGTATCTCTCTCAGTTATTTACCATGCGACCCTCAGTTCCTACCCCCCCCCCCTCTCTATGCACTTCTTTAAGGCTTACTACCCTGTCTTTAACCTAATTCATTCAATCTGAAAATATTGAAGAGATAAGACACTTTCCCATTCTTCTCTGCTAAAATGTACCACTAGAGCTGATTCAAATTTTCCCAGCCAGCCATCCATCTAATCTACGAAGGTATTCTAGCCTACATATTGTCGTTAATATTATGATGTTCCCTGCTGTATTAGCGTTAAATTTTCCCTGCTGTATTAGCGATAAATTTTCGAGGGTTTCTCTTAGTAGCTTTTTTCATGACGTTATTATTGTTAATTTTACTGATGTAGTATTAACTTATTAACTTGGATATTTACCATGCGGTATTCTAATCCTATTGTATCTCTCTCAGTTATTTACCATGCGACCCTCAGTTCCTACCCCCCCCCTCTCTATGCACTTCTTTAAGGCTTACTACCCTGTCTTTAACCTAATTCATTCAATCTGAAAATATTGAAGAGATAAGACACTTTCCCATTCTTCTCTGCTAAAATGTACCACTAGAGCTGATTCAAATTTTCCCAGCCAGCCATCCATCTAATCTACGAAGGTATTCTAGCCTACATATTGTCGTTAATATTATGATGTTCCCTGCTGTATTAGCGTTAAATTTTCCCTGCTGTATTAGCGATAAATTTTCGAGGGTTTCTCTTAGTAGCTTTTTTCATGACGTTATTATTGTTAATTTTACTGATGTAGTATTAACTTATTAACTTGGATATTTACCATGCGGTATTCTAATCCTATTGTATCTCTCTCAGTTATTTACCATGCGACCCTCAGTTCCTACCCCCCCCCTCTCTATGCACTTCTTTAAGGCTTACTACCCTGTCTTTAACCTAATTCATTCAATCTGAAAATATTGAAGAGATAAGACACTTTCCCATTCTTCTCTGCTAAAATGTACCACTAGAGCTGATTCAAATTTTCCCAGCCAGCCATCCATCTAATCTACGAAGGTATTCTAGCCTACATATTGTCGTTAATATTATGATGTTCCCTGCTGTATTAGCGTTAAATTTTCCCTGCTGTATTAGCGATAAATTTTCGAGGGTTTCTCTTAGTAGCTTTTTTCATGACGTTATTATTGTTAATTTTACTGATGTAGTATTAACTTGGATATTTACCATGCGACCCTCAGTTCCTACCTCACAATTTCCCTCCCCCCCACCCCCACACACCACCATAGTCTATTCGACCAATCAAACCTAGCATGCCATTTCCACTGCTGCTGCTGCTACTACCTGCCTAACTAACTCTCTCCTCCTCTGGCGCATCCCAACACACCCTGCCATTACCCCACCACCACTGTCCTTCTAGCCCTCAATTTTCCCACCGTTATGGATGGATGAGCTGGGAATACACGAGCAACTCTGAATCAATAGATGAAATATGAATCTGCGAGCTACCAAGCACCCACGTGAAGCGCCAACCCAGAGACCCTCCCCTACGAGTGTCGACAAATGCCCAAAACTCCGAGTTGGTACCATCAATGTAGGCTCAATGAAAGGAAGAGCAGGAGAAATCGTAGAAATGCTAGAGCGAAAGGAAGTTGATGTATGCTGTGTGCAAGAGACTAGATGGAGAGGAGGGTCTGCTAGAGTCCTTGTAGGAAAAAGCCAGTGCTACAAATTTTTCTGGGTGGGAAATGACGATGGGATGGGTGGTGTAGGTATACTATTAGCTGACAAGTGGGTAGATAAAGTAATCTCAGTGTACAGGGTAAATGCAAGAATCATTAAACTCAGACTAGTCCTGAATAAGACAATTACCACAATAATATCAGCTTACGCACCCCAATCGGGGCTGCCAGACGAACTTAAGGATAGGTTTTACGAGTCCCTAATACACACTACTGCTCTAACAGACGACAAGGACTTCCTAATCATTGCAGGAGATTTTAACGGACACGTAGGTAAACACTGCGACGGCTTCAATAGAGTACATGGAGGCCATGGAGTTGGCACAAGGAATGAGGAAGGATTCAGACTTCTAGAATTCTGCGACGCCAATGACATGTCGATATGTAACACAAACTTTAAAAAACCCGACAACCACCTGATCACCTATAGATCAGGGGAGCACTCTAGTCAGTTAGATTTTATCCTCATCAGAGGACGTGACAGATGGACGGTCGTAAACACAAAAGCCTTCCCTAGTGAGGAATGTACATCCCAACATAGCTTAGTTGTCAGCGACCTCACGGTCAGAACTAGACGAGCCCTGAAACAGAGGCCAACCTGGAGAAGAAAGATCTGGAAGCTGAAAGTCCCCTCAACCAGTAACAGATTTAAAGATATTTTACTCAACGCCTACGACAGTAAAGAAGAACAGATAGAGACATTTAACGTAGAAGAGAACTGGGAGTTCCTAAAAAATAACTTACTAGAGGCGACGGATGAGGTTTGTGGCTGGAGTAAGACCTCAAGCAGGAGGAGAGTGACTTGGTGGTGGAACAATAAGGTAGATGAAGCAGTCAAGGCCAAGAGACAGGCATGGAAAGAATGGAAGAACGGGGGGAGCAGGGTACATTACATAGAGACCAAGAGGGAAGCTAGGCGACAAGTATACTTAGCTAGGAGGGAAGCAGAGGATAGAAAATTCAAGCATGTTTTACAACGTGAGGACCAGAAACAGGAGGTATTCAAGATTGCGAGGCAGTGTGTCAGAGATAGTTGTGATGTCATTGGAGAGAAGTGTATCCGGAATGATAAAGGTGAGCTTGCCCTCACAAGTGCTGAGAAGAAAGATGCATGGAAGAGTCATTATGATAGATTACTAAATGAGGAGAATGCATGGGAAGAAGAGACCCTACCCCACGTAGACCCTATAGAGGGACCAGCAGTACAAGTCAGCGGCAGCGTAGTAAGTAAGGCAATCAGAGATATGAAGATAGGGAAGGCAACCGGTCCATCGGGTATAGCTGCCGAGATGCTGAAGACATCTGGGTCTGTAGGTCACACTATAACCACACGTATCGTTAACCAGGTAATACTAGAGGGGGCCATACCAAAAGATTGGTGCAGTAGCATCATTGTCAACTGCTACAAAGGTAAAGGCGATGCACTAGATAGAGGAAACTATAGAGGTATAAAGTTGATGGACCAGGTCATGAAAGTAACAGAAAGAGTTATAGCACAGCTGATTAGGGACCGGGTGAATATAGACGAGATGCAATTTGGGTTTGTACCAGGGAAAGGCACCACTGATGCGCTCTTCCTTGTGAGGCAATTACAGGAAAAGTACCTAGCTAAAAGTAAGCCACTCTACTTGGCATTTGTCGACCTTGAGAAAGCCTTTGACAGAGTTCCACGTGCAGTAATCTGGTGGGCTCTTAGAAAACTAGGAGTAGATGAATGGCTTGTGAAAGCGGTACAAGCCATGTATAGGGGAGCAGTCAGCAAAGTTAGGATTGGCAATGAGTATAGCGAGGAATTTAGCGTACAGGTTGGGGTCCACCAGGGCTCTGTTCTTAGCCCTCTCCTGTTCATCATAGTCCTGCAGGCAATAACGGAGGAGTTTAAGACCGGATGCCCATGGGAACTCCTGTATGCTGATGACCTCGCACTCATAGCTGAATCTATGGTAGAACTAGAGAATAAATTCCAAACCTGGAAGCAGGGACTAGAGAGAAAGGGCCTCAAAGTCAACATGACAAAGACTAAGGTCCTTATAAGTAGACGAGAAAACAGAACCCAGATCCCCTCAGGGAAATGGCCTTGCTCAGTATGTAGGAAAGGTGTAGGTAGGAACTCCATTCTTTGCCCCAAATGCAAACAATGGGTACACAAGAGATGTAGCGGGATCTCAGGAAGCTTAATTAAGAATGTAGGATTCACATGCAGCAGCTGTGCTGAAACAGCAAGCAAACAGCCACAGGAAACAAGTACCACCAATCTCTGGGAGGGCCCTGTAGAAACAGTAGACAGCTTCTGCTACCTAGGTGACCGAATTAGCAACGGAGGTGGGTGCTCAGAAAGTACAATAACTAGGGTAAGAACGGGATGGAAGAAGTTTAGGGAACTACTACCACTGCTAGCTGCAAAAGGCTTCTCCCTCAGAATGAAAGGCAGACTGTATGATGCGTGTATCCGAACAGCGATGTTGCATGGTAGTGAGACCTGGGCGCTGAAGGTGGAAGACCTACGTAGATTAGAGAGAAACGAAGCCTGCATGCTCCGATGGATGTGTAACAGTAATATACGTGAACGACAAAGCATAAATGAATTGAGAGAGAGACTGAGCATAAGAGGAATCAAATGCTGCGTGCAGGAGAGGCGGTTACGCTGGTATGGACATGTGATGCGTATGAAGGATGACAGCTGCATAAAAAGGTGCAGAGCACTAGAAGTTGATGGAAACCGCGGAGTGGGGAGACCCAAGATGACTTGGGATGAGGTGATAAAAGCCGACCTTACCCAACTACACCTCTCAAAGTCAATGACACACGACCGTGACTTCTGGCGTCACGCAGTAATACAGGGTACCCGACCTCCCATGGGTACATGCTGAAGCATATAAACAATATGCGCCCCCCCCCTCCCGCCGCAAGGTGGTCGTGGAGGTGCCACGGCAAAAAAGCACCCAGCCCACACTGTAAAGTGGACGTGTAGGCGCCACGAAAAAGCACCCAGCACTCACTGTAAATGAGGTTGGTGTTAGGAAGGGCATCCAGCTGTAGAAATCAAGCCAGATCAGTTCCTGTATGAGCAAGGCATGGTCAGCCGACCAGACACTGCCCACAACAGGACAACCCGTCTAACCCATGCTAGCGTGGAAGAACGGACGTAAAACGGTGATGATGATGATGATGATGACATCATAGTAGAAATAATTGAAGCAGCGGTGGATTGGCGAAAGTGAATAAACATGAAGGAGAACTTATCTTATATATATATATATGTGTGTGTGTGTGTGTAGCTAAGAGAGAGATAGAGGGGAAGAAAGAGAGGGGGGGGAAGGGGGAGAGATATTGTGGCTGACCGCAGCCCCTCGTGGAGTAGCAGGAGGGTGAAGGGGTGGAGCGGATTTTTGACTTTCAAGTAGCATACTATATATATTTAAAGTAATTTATAAGTAGAATGGGAAGGATTTTGTTTTTTGTTTGAGAATACGATAGAATTAAGGAATTGGACGATACGATAGAATTAAGCTAGCTGGAAGGTTATGAATGTTTAACAAGCGATTTAACAAAAAGCAAAACTGCAAGATTTGTTCTGTTCAATACGACAAAAACACCGTATTTAAACCTTAAATAGATAACAAAAAAAATACAGATTTCGGATTTTGCGAGATTGGATGTTTGTTTGGACTATGTACGAAATTGAGCGTGGAATGGAGAGAAGAATTTGTACTTTACGATTTACATGGGTACATCATAGTAGAAATAATTGAAGCAGCGGTGGATTGGCGAAAGTGAATAAACATGAAGGAGAACTTATCTTATATATATATATGTGTGTGTGTGTGTGTAGCTAAGAGAGAGATAGAGGGGAAGAAAGAGAGGGGGGGAAGGGGGAGAGATATTGTGGCTGACCGCAGCCCCTCGTGGAGTAGCAGGAGGGTGAAGGGGTGGAGCGGATTTTTGACTTTCAAGTAGCATACTATATATATTTAAAGTAATTTATAAGTAGAATGGGAAGGATTTTGTTTTTTGTTTGAGAATACGATAGAATTAAGGAATTGGACGATACGATAGAATTAAGCTAGCTGGAAGGTTATGAATGTTTAACAAGCGATTTAACAAAAAGCAAAACTGCAAGATTTGTTCTGTTCAATACGACAAAAACACCGTATTTAAACCTTAAATAGATAACAAAAAAAATACAGATTTCGGATTTTGCGAGATTGGATGTTTGTTTGGACTATGTACGAAATTGAGCGTGGAATGGAGAGAAGAATTTGTACTTTACGATTTACATGGGTACATCATAGTAGAAATAATTGAAGCAGCGGTGGATTGGCGAAAGTGAATAAACATGAAGGAGAACTTATCTTATATATATATATGTGTGTGTGTGTGTGTAGCTAAGAGAGAGATAGAGGGGAAGAAAGAGAGGGGGGGAAGGGGGAGAGATATTGTGGCTGACCGCAGCCCCTCGTGGAGTAGCAGGAGGGTGAAGGGGTGGAGCGGATTTTTGACTTTCAAGTAGCATACTATATATATTTAAAGTAATTTATAAGTAGAATGGGAAGGATTTTGTTTTTTGTTTGAGAATACGATAGAATTAAGGAATTGGACGATACGATAGAATTAAGCTAGCTGGAAGGTTATGAATGTTTAACAAGCGATTTAACAAAAAGCAAAACTGCAAGATTTGTTCTGTTCAATACGACAAAAACACCGTATTTAAACCTTAAATAGATAACAAAAAAATACAGATTTCGGATTTTGCGAGATTGGATGTTTGTTTGGACTATGTACGAAATTGAGCGTGGAATGGAGAGAAGAATTTGTACTTTACGATTTACATGGGTACATCATAGTAGAAATAATTGAAGCAGCGGTGGATTGATACATATATACATATGGAGGCACATGGCTTAGTGGTTAGAGCATTGGCCTTGCAATCGAAAGGTTGTGAGATCAATTCTCAGACCGGGTGATGTGTTGTTTCCTTGAGCAAGACACTTTATTTCACATTGCTCCAGTTTACTCAGCTGTAGAAATGAGATGATAGGGACTGAGGTCCCTATCATTCCACTGCAAAGTGGTCGTGGAGGTGCCACGGCAAAAAAGCACCCAGCACTCACTGTAAATGAGGTTGGTGTTAGGAAGGGCATCCAGCTGTAGAAATCAAGCCAGAATCAGTTCCCGTCCCACCCTTGCAAGCAGGGAAAAAGCGGACGTAAAATGAAATGATGATATATATATATACATATATATATATATATATATACATATACATATATATACATATATATATATATACATATATATACATATATATATATACACATATATACATATATATATATACACATATATATATACACATATATATATATACACATATATATATATACATATATATAAATATATATATATATATATATACAGATAAGATAATTGACGTAAATAGAGTGAACGACAGAATAATTAAAATAAGACTTGTCCTAAATAGAACTACTGTGACAATAATATCCGCTTATGCACCTCAATCTGGACTGCCTGGCATTATGAAAGACAATTCTCTGAGTCGCTAATGCTCACTGCTTCCAAAATAACCGACAGTGACTACATAATTATTGTTGGCGACCTAAATGGTCATGTTGGACAACATTGTGATGGCTATGACGGAATCTATGGAAGCTATGGGTTTGGTACTAGAAATGAGGAAGGCTTCAGAATCCTGGAATTCTGTGACGCTAATAACCTAACTATCTGTAACACAAACTTCAAAAAACGAGACAATTACTTGATCACCTATAGATCAGGGGAACACGCCTGTCAGATATTTTAAATCCTTACCAGAAGATGTGACAGAGTGTCTGTTGTAAACACTAAATCCCTCCCCCATGAAGAATGCACCTCCCAACATAGCCTCATAGTCAGGACGAGACGTACTCGACAACAGAGGAGGAATATCCTAAGGAGAAGAATATGGCAGTTAAAGGACCCCACAGCCTGTAACAAATTTAAAAGCATATTACTTGATGCTTTTGACAGTAAGGAAGAGCAATTAGAGACATACAATATAGAGGAACAGTGGGAATTCCTAAAAGTTAACCTGTTGAAGGCGACAGATGAAATCTGTGGCTGGAACAGACCTCTAGGCAGGAGGAGAATAACGTGGTGGTAGAATAGTAAGGTGGAGGAGTCAATAAAGGCCAAAAAGTAGGCTTGGAAAGTATGGTGGGATGGGGGAAGAAGAGAAGACTATCAAGTGGCCAGGAGGAAAGCTAGGAGACAAGTGTACTTTGCAAGAAAGGAAGCAGAGGAAAGAAAGTTCAAGCAAGTTCTACAACGCGAGGACCAAAAACGCGAGGTGTTCAGGATTGCTAGGCAATGTGTCAAGTAAAACCTTGATATTGTTGGGGAGAAGTGTATCCGTAATGATGATGGTGTACTTACCATCACTGATGTTGATAAGAAGGTAGCTTGGAAGTGTCATTACGAGAGGCTACTAAATGAGGGGAATAAATGGGAAAAGGATAGTCTGCCCCAAATCGATCCAATAGAAGGACCAGCAGTGCAAGTTGAAGGTAGTATAATAAGTAAGGCAATCAAAGGCAATATGAAGACAGGCAAGGCAGCTAGGCCTTCAGAGATAGTTGCTGAAATGCTGATAGCATCTGGAACGGTGGGACACACTATGGTCACCCGGATAGTAAACCAAGTCATACAAAACGGGGTCATACAAAATGACTGGTGTAGCAGCATCATTAACTGCTACAAGGATAAAGGAGATGCCCTAGACAGGGGAAACTATAGAGGCATTAAATTAATTGACCAGGTCATGAAGGTCACAGAAAATGTTATAGCACAACTAATAAGAGAGTGAATTGATCTAGATGAAATGCAGTTTGGGTTTGTGTCAGGTAAAAGTACCTCAGATGCCATTTTCCTTGTACGACAACTACAGAAGAAGTACCCTAGCTAAAAGTAAACTCATATACTTAGCTTTTGTTGACTTGGAGAAATCCCTTGACAGAGTCCCCCTGCGCCATTCTCTGGTGGGCCCATAAAAAACTAGTTGTTGATGAATGGCTTTTGAGAGCTATACAAGCCATGTATAAAGAAACAGTCAGCAAGGTTAGAATTAACAACGAATATAGTGAAGAATTTAGCGTAAAAGTTGGTGTTCATCAGGGCTTGTCCTAAGCACCCTCCTATTTATTATTGCCCTTCAGGCTATAATAGGAGTCAAGACCAGCTGCCCATGGGAACTTCTATATGCAGATGATCTAACGCTAATAGCTGAATCGATGGCTGAACTAGAGAAGAAATTCCAAACATGGACGCATGGCCTAGAATCAAAAGGCCTTAAAGTTAACTTGTCTAAGACTAAAGTTCTAGTATGTAGGAAGGAAAATAGGTCACAGATCCCCTCTGGGAAATGGCCATGGTCAGCGTGTAGGGAAGGAGTAGGCAGAAATTCCATTTTGTGTCCCAAAGGCAAAGTATGGGTGCATAAAAGATGTAGTGGGATCACAGGTAAGCTATCTAAGAACGTAAATTTTATATGTGGCCGGTGCTCAGATGGAGGGTGTACTGAAAGTACAGTAGCCAGAATCAGAACGGGATGGAAAAAGTTCAGAGAGCTTATACCACTGTTGGCCACTAAAGGTTTCTCTCTAAAAATGAAAGGCAGGCTGTATGATGCCTGCATACGAGCAGCAATGTTACATGGCAGTGAGACATGGGCATTGTGTGAAGAGGATCTGCGCAGACTGGAGAGGAACGAAGCATGCATGCTCCGTTGGATGTGTAATAGTAATATGCGTGAACGGCAAAGCATAAATGAACTAAGTGAGAAATTAGGAATAAGAGGGATCAGATGCTGTTTACTTGAGAGAAGACTACGTTGGTATGGTCACGTGATGCGCATGAAAGATGACAGCTGTATAAAAAAGAGCAGGCCGATCAAAATTGATGGAAGTTACGGAGTAGGCAGACCCAGAAAAACCTCGGACGATTTCATAAATTCCGACCTTACACACTTGCACCTCTCTAAGACAATGTCACTGGACCGAGATCTTTGGCGCTACACAGTTATACAGAAGACCCGCCTTGCCTAAGTACAAAGCGAAACCTACAGTCAGTAGGCACCTCTTAACCAAATATACACCCCATCCCACTACCCCTACTCCACCCACCCACCGCCATCAACACCACCCCTTTCTCTGTAAAGTTATGTTGGTACCACAACATCCAGTCCTAAATGTGGTCGTGTAGGTGTCACGACCAAAAAACACAGTCCACGCTGTAATGTGGCCGTGTAGGTAACACAGTAAAAACCTCCCAGTCCACACTGTAAACGTGGTTGGTGTTAGGAAGGGCATCCAGCCGTAGAAAACCTGCCAAACAGTCCTATACGATGGAGACGACCATGTTTGCCTCAAGTGGGACAATTCCTGTCTAAACCCATGCTACCGTGGAAGATAGACGTTAAACGATGATGATGATGATGATGATATTAATAGGAAAGCAGTCAGCAAAGTTAGGGTTAACAATAACTATAGCGAGGAATTTAGCATCCAGGCCAGTGTCCACCAGGACTCTGTTCTTAGCCCTCTCCTGTTCATTATAGTATTGCAGACAATAACAGAGGAGTTTAAGACCGGATGCCCATGGTAACTCCTGTATGTGGATGATCTCACACGTATAGCTGAATCTATGGTGGAACTAGAGAAGGAATTCCAAACGTGAACGACAAAGCATAAATGAATTGAGAGAGAGACTGAGCATAAGAGGAATCAAATGCTGTGTGCAGGAGAGGCGGTTGCATTGGTATGGACATGTGATGCGTATGAAGGATGACAGTTGCATAAAAAGGTGCAGTGCACTAGAAATCGATGGAAGCCGTGGAGTGGAGAGACCCAAATAGACCTGGGATGAGGTGATAAAAGCGGACCTTACCCAATTGCAACTCTCAAAGGTGATACACACAACCGCGACCTCTGGCGTCACGCAGTAATACAGAAGACCCGACTTCCCAGGGGTACAAGCCGAAACTGAAGCATATAGACAATATGCCCCCAAACCCTCCCACTGCAAAGTGGTCGTGGAGGTGCCATGGCAAAAAAGCACCCAGCCCACGCTGTAAAGTGGACGTGTAGGTGCCACGGAAAAAAAGCACCCAGCACTCACTGTAAATGAGGTTGGTGTTAGGAAGGGCATACAGCTGTAGATATCAAGCCAAAATCAGTTTCCGTATGAGCAAGACAAGGTCAGCCAGCCAGGCACTGCCCACAACAGGACAACCCCTCTAACCCATGCTAGCGTGGAAGAATCGACATAAAACGGTGATGATGAAGATGATGATGATGCAAAAGGCAATCAGAAATAACAAAGCAAATGACACAGTACAACAAAGAAATATATGAAAGACGACAGCTGTATAACAAAGTGCAGGGCAATAAAGATAGACGGTAGCCACGGAGTAGGCAGACCCAGAAAAACATGGGACGAGCTGATAAATTCCGACCTCACACGCTTACACCTCTCCAAGACAATGTCACTGGACCGAGACCTTTGGCGGTACTCAGTAATAGAGAAGACCCGCCTTACCTAAATACAAAGTAAAAACCTACTACAGTCAGTAGGCATCTCTATCAAAACACACCCCCGTCCCACCACCTCCACCCCATCCACACCGCCCCTTTCAATGTAAAGTTATGTTGATCCCACAACATCCAGGCCGAAACAAATGAGATCGTGTAGGTGTCACGACAAAAAAACACACGGTCCACGCTGTAAATGTGGCCGTAGGCAACACGGTAAAAACCTCCCAGCCCCACACTGTAAATGTGGTTGGTGTTAGGAAGGGCATCCAGCTGTAGAAAACTCGCCAGACAGTCCACGCTGTAATGTGGCCGTGTAGGCAACACAGTAAAAACCTCCCAGCCCCACACTGTAAATGTGGTTGGTGTTAGGAAGGGCATCCAACTGTAGAAAACCCGCCAGACAGTCCTATGCGAGCAAGACAACCACTCTTGCCTCAAGTGGGAAAACCCCCGTCCAAACCCATGCAAGCGTGGAACACGGACGCTAAACCTGATGATGATGATGATGATGATGATATCATTAATTTAACGCTTGATATAGTAGGAAAAGAGCCTTAACGTTTTGAATGTTAGTCCATCAGAAAATAGAATCAAGAAATTAAAGAAGACATAGAAAGACTAAGGAGACAGGCAGGGCGAAAAAGGAAAAAAAATATATATATATATATATATATATATATATATACACACACACACACACACACACACACACACACACAGTGTAAATTGACATCACTACAGTATCAGATTAAATGTTTTGCAGTATTCTTTTGGCTCTTGGCATTCTGACTTCAAATCCTGCCACAGTCATCTTTGTTTTTTTGGTTGATAAAGTACCAGTCCAGGTGGAGTTGGGGGCAGCAGAATTGTTAACACATCAATCTGTAGTATCTCTTTAGCCGCTTAATTTGCATGTAATATTACTGGTACCATGCTGTATTGGTCCTTGCCTTTCCCTTGGACAACACAGCGTGGAGAGGGTTAGACATGCATCTGTGGGCAACTGCTGGTCTTCCACAAAAGATAACAGCCAGGAATTTCCAGATGCTGATCTATGGGTCTACAAGATAATCGGGAGCCCTCAAATGATGACAGGAATATAATTCTGATGACAGCACCAAACATGATTATGTTTGGATACAAAAGGAAGGCTGTATGATGGTTGTGTGTGGTGTGCAATGCTGCGTGGTAGTGAAACATGGGCAGTGACTGCAGAGGATGTGCGTAGACAAGGTTGATAGCTTCTATCTAGGTGACCGAATTAGCAGTGGAGGAGCGTACACAGAGAGTATAATAGCTAGAATAAGGATAGGATGGAAGAAGTTTAGAGAATTACTCCTACTACTGACAACAAAAGGTTTCTCCCTACATACAAAAGGAAGGCTGTATGATGATACTACATGGTAGTGAAACATGGACTGTGACTGTAGAGAACATGCAGTGCTACATGGTAGTGAAACATGGGCTGTGACTTGAGAACATGTGGTGTTACATGGTAGTGACACATGGGCTGTGACTGCAGAGGACATGTGGTGCTACATGGTAGTGAAACATGGACTGCGGCTGTAGAGGACATGTGGTGCTACATGGTAGTGAAACATGGACTGTGACTGTAGAGAACATGCGTAGGCTACAGAGAAATGAAGCAACCATGTTTCATTAGATGTACAATGTAAATGTGAAAGAAAGGCAGAGCTTGATTGAGTTGAAGCAGAAGCTGGGTTTAAGCGGAAGCCGGGATGGTGTCAGGAGAGAAGACTGCATTGGTATGGAGACATGATGTACATGGACAATGACTGATGGGTGAAGAAATTCCAGGAAATCCCAAAGGAAGCCACAATAGAGGACGACCAAGAAAGAGCTGGGCAGAGGTTGTGAGAGCCGAGAGCTGACCTCAAATAGCTAAGACTGGCAGAGGAAATGACGACGGAGCAGAGCAAGTGAAGAGATGCTGTGCTGAGAAGGATCGATCCAACCCATGCTAGCATGGAAAAGCGGACATGATGATGATGATGATTATGATGATGATACAGCAGACAAAGGGTACAAATTGGTATTTTGGTAAGTGAGAAGATATTAGTTTGGACACAAAATATGTAGGGGATTTACTAGAGTATGAGAATAACTGTAGATTTTATTTAAATATCATTAATCTAGTTTTCCAGTTTGAATTAAGTTACTTTCTGTAGTGCCACAGTGGTTAATATGATGAACACAGTAATTTAGTAAAACACATATTGATACAGTAAAACACACAGTAATATAGTAAAACACATATTGATACGGTAAAACACACAGTAATATAGTAAAACACATATTGATACAGTAAAACACACAGTAATATAGTAAAACACATATTGATACAGTAAAACACACAGTAATATAGTAAAACACATATTGATACAGTAAAACACATTGATAGAGTAAAACACACAGTCATATAGCAAAAACAGCATAAAACAGATCTTCACAGCAATATAGTAAAAACAGTTTAGGAAGCAGACTTGCAACAGCAAAATAGTAAAAACTGTTTAGAAAATAGGCTTACACAGCAATATAGTAAAAGCAGATTAGAAAACAGATCTTCACATAAAGATCATAAAAACAGTTTAGAAAAAAGACCTTTACATCATCATCATCATTTTACGTCCACTTTTCCCTGCTTGCAAGGGTGGGACGGGAACTGATTCTGGCTTGATTTCTACAGCTGGATGCCCTTCCTAACACCAACCTCATTTACAGTGAGTGCTGGGTGCTTTTTTGCCATGGCACCTCCACGACCACTTTGCAGTGGAATGATAGGGACCCCAGTCCTATCATCTCATTTCTACAGCTGAGTAAACTGGAGCAATGTGAAATAAAGTGTCTTGCACAAGGAAACAACACATCACCCGGTCTGAGAATTGAACTCGCAACCTTTCGATTGCAAGGCCAATGCTCTAACCACTAAGCCATGTGCCTCCACATCATGATGATAGAAACAGATTAGACAACAGATATACACACCAGGATAGTAAAAACTTTCCCAGCAAAGTAAAAACAGTTTAGAAAGTCGATCTTCAAAACAGTATAGTAGTTATTCAATGGTTATGTAGCAATGAAGACAAAACTAATTTAATGAAGCTATGTGACTAATTCAAAGAGAAACTTACCCGACACAGATGTTGGATTAAAGACAATTTCTCGTAGCTGTTCACACAAGCTAACTAAATTACATACAAGTAGTTGGGTTTTCACATCTTTAGCATTGAATGGTAGACTGCAAGTGGGGCAGTTCCTGCTAATCCCTTTATCTAAACATTGCCTGTGGAAAAATATTAAAACAATAAAAATAAGCAAATAAGAATGTTTTCTTTGTTTTAATTATTTTTTTCATGAGAGAGATAACAGGTGTATATGCAACATTAATTAACTCTTAACATCCTGTAATGCAATACAATGGGAGGAAGCATAATATCACTGATGATGTCATAGGCATGTGGCGAAAGAACTCTAAGAGACTATATATATATATATATAGTAATAATAATAGTAATAATAAATTTGAAGACTAAAATCCAAAGAGGGCTCGATAAGGATAAATATATATCAAATATATAAGAACCGTAGAGCAAATATTTATTAAAATAACAGATTAAAGTTTAAGCAAAGAATCGCTGCTTTCACCCTTAACGGGATCTTCTGAAACTAACAAAGTCAATCTGTAAACACAGCTGTGGATATTTCAAAAAAACGTTGCAACCGGAGGAAGACAGGAAGACGATACTTTGGTTCGTGGAAACGTTTGCTGGCAAAGAACGGGAAAAAACGAATATAATACATCATTAATAGGAGCGGTGAAAAACAATTACACGCAAAGACAGAACCACGTTTATGGTATAAAAGAAGTCGTAGACTAATGTTCTCTTTGGTGGTTCATAGAGACGTTCTCTGGCAATGAACGAAAAAAACGAAGATAATACGTCATATGTGGAGCATGGAGAACAATTGCACGCAAAGACAAAACCACGTAAATGGTATAGCTGAAGTCGGAGACTAAAGTTCTAATTAGGAAACCGAAAAAATCTCCGCTTCAGAGTTAAGAATAAAGTAAATAAAATACAATACAGAGGTAATAGAAATTAAATAAAGACATACACGCATGCGTACATACACAAGCATACGCAAAAACACTTGCCATAATTATACAAAACCACGCACATATAAATATTCTGTCTTTGCGTGTAATTGTTTTTCACCGCTCCTATTAATGACGCATTATATTCGTTATTTCCCGTTCTTTGCCAGCGAACGTTTCCACGAACCAAAGTATCGTCTTCCTGTCTTCCTCTGGTTGCAACGATTTTTGAAATATCCACATCTGCGTTTACAGATTGACTTTGTTAGTTTCAGAAGATCCCGTTAAGGGTGAAAGCAGCGATTCTTTGCTTAAACTTTAATCTGTTATTTTAATAAATATATATATATACGAGTTGGTACCATCAATGTAGGCTCAATGAAAGGAAGAGCAGGAGAAATCGTAGAAATGCTAGAGCGAAAGGAAATTGATGTATGCTGTGTGCAAGAGACTAGATGGAGAGGAGAGTCTGCCAGAGTCCTGGTAGGAAAAAGTCGGTGCTACAAATTTTTCTGGGTGGGAAATGACGATGGGATGGGTGGTGTAGGTATACTACTAGCTGACAAGTGGGTAGATAAAGTAATCTCAGTGTACAGGGTAAATGCAAGAATCATTAAACTCAGACTAGTCCTGAATAAGACAATTACCACAATAATATCAGCTTACGCACCCCAATCGGGGCTGCCAGACGAACTTAAGGATAGGTTTTACGAGTCCCTAATGCACACTACTGCTCTAACAGACGACAATGACTTCCTAATCATCGCAGGAGATTTTAACGGACACGTAGGTAAAC
Organism: Eledone cirrhosa; assembly: GCA_964016885.1. NCBI lineage: Eukaryota > Metazoa > Mollusca > Cephalopoda > Octopoda > Eledonidae > Eledone > Eledone cirrhosa. The sequence goes on from CAXHJY010001405.1 coordinate 101,593, forward strand.
ACTGCGACGGCTTCAATAGAGTACCTGGAGGCCATGGGGTTGGCACAAGAAATGAGGAAGGATTCAGACTTCTAGAATTCTGCGACGCCAATGACATGTCGATATGTAACACAAACTTTAAAAAACCCGACAACCACCTGATCACCTATAGATCAGGGGAGCACTCCAGTCAGATTTTATCCTCATCAGAGGACGTGACAGATGGGTGGTCGTAAACACAAAAGCCTTCCCTAGTGAGGAATGTACATCCCAACATAGCTTAGTTGTCAGCGACCTCACAGTCAGAACTAGACGAACCTGGAAACAGAGGCCAACCTGGAGTAGAAAGATCTGGAAGCTGAAAGTCCCCTCAACCAGTAGCAGATTTAAAGATATTTTACTCAACGCCTACGACAATAAAGAAGAACAGATACAGACATTTAATGTAGAAGAGAACTGGGAGTTCCTAAAAAATAATTTACTAGAGGCGGCGGATGAGGTCTGTGGCTGGAGTAAGACCTCAAGCAGGAGGAGAGTGACTTGGTGGTGGAACAATAAGGTAGATGAAACAGTTAAGGTCAAGAGACAGGCATGGAAAGAATGGAAGAACGGGGGCGGAGCAGGGTACATTACATAGAGACCAAGAGGGAAGCTAGACGACAAGTATACTTAGCTAGGAGGGAAGCAGAGGATAGAAAATTCAAGCATGTTTTGCAACGTGAGGACCAGAAACAGGAGGTATTCAAGATTGCGAGGCAGTGTGTCAGAGATAGTTGTGATGTCATTGGAGAGAAGTGTATCCGGAATGATAAAGGTGAGCTTGCCCTCACAAGTGCTGAGAAGAAAGATGCATGGAAGAGTCATTATGATAGATTACTAAATGAGCAGAATGCATGGGAAGAGACCCTACCCCAAGTAGACCCTATAAAGGGGCCAGCAGTACAAGTCAGCAGCAACGTAGTAAGTAAGGCAATCAAAGATATGAAGATGGAGAAGGCAACCGGTCCATCGGATATAGCTGCCGAGATGCTGAAGGCATCTGGGTCTGTAGGTCACACTATAATCACACGTATTGTTAACCAGGTAATACTAGAAGGTGTCATACCAAAAGATTGGTGCAGTAGCATCATTGTCAACTGCTACAAAGGTAAAGGTGATGCACTAGATAGAGGAAACTATAGAGGTATAAAGTTGATGGACCAGGTCATGAAAGTAACAGAAAGAGTTATAGCACAGTTGATTAGGGACCGGGTGAAAATAGACGAGATGCAATTTGGGTTTGTACCAGGAAGAGGTACCACTGATGCCCTCTTCCTTGTGAGGCAGTTACATGAAAAGTACCTAGCTAAAAGTAAGCCACTCTACTTGGCATTTGTCGACCTTGAGAAAGCCTTTGACAGAGTTCCACGTGCAGTAATCTGGTGGGCTCTTAGAAAACTAGGAGTAGATGAATGGCTTGTGAAAGCGGTACAAGCCATGTATAGGGGAGCAGTCAGCAAAGTTAGGATTAGCAATGAGTATAGCGAGGAATTTAGCGTACAGGTTGGGGTCCACCAGGGCTCTGTTCTTAGCCCTCTCCTGTTCATCATAGTCCTGCAGGCAATAACGGAGGAGTTTAAGACCGGATGCCCATGGGAACTCCTGTATGCTGATGACCTCGCACTCATAGCTGAATCTATGGTAGAACTAGAGAATAAATTCCAAACTTGGAAGCAAGGACTAGAAAGAAAGGTCTCAAAGTCAACATGACAAAGACTAAGGTCCTTGTAAGTAGACGAGAAAACAGAACCCAGATCCCCTCAGGGAAATGGCCTTGCTCAGTATGTAGGAAAGGTGTAGGTAGGAACTCCATTCTCTGCCCCAAATGCAAACAATGGGTACACAAGAGATGTAGCAGGATCTCAGGAAGCTTAATTAAGAATGTAGGCTTCACATGCAGCAGCTGTGCTGAGACAGCAAGCAGCAAACAGCCACAGGAAACAAGTACCACCAATCTCTGGGAGGGCTCTGTAGAAACAGTAGACAGCTTCTGCTACCTAGGTGACCGAATTAGCAGCGGAGGTGGGTGTTCAGAAAGTACAATAACTAGGGTAAGAACGGGATGGAAGAAGTTTAGGGAACTACTACCACTGCTAGCTGCAAAAGGCTTCTCCCTCAGAATGAAAGGCAGACTGTATGATGCGTGTATCCGAACAGCAATGTTGCATGTTAGTGAGACCTGGGCGCTGAAGGTGGAAGACTTACGTAGATTAGAGAGAAACGAAGCCTGCATGCTCCGATGGATGTGTAACAGTAATATACGTGAATGACTCAAAAGCATAAATGAATTGAGAGAGAGACTGAGCATAAGAGGAATCAAATGCTGTGTGCAGAAGAGGCGCTTGCGCTGGTATGGACATGTGATGCATATGAAGGATGACAGCTGCATAAAAAGGTGCAGGCACTACAAGTTGATGGAAACAGGCGGAGTGGGGAGACCCAAGATGACCTAGGATGAGGTGATAAAAGCCGACCAATACCCAATTAACACCTCTCAAAGGCAATGACACAGGACCGTGACCTCTGGCGTCACGCAGTAATACGGAGTACCCGACCTCACCATGGGTACAAGCTGAAGCATATAGACAATATGCCCCCGCAAGGTGGTCGTGGAGGTGCCACGGCAAAAAAGCACCCAGCCCACACTAAAACGGTGATGATGATGATGATATACTTTTTTTTTAATGTTGGTTAATCAATGATAAACATTGATTGCCAGCTGAATTAATTATAGAAATATAAAATATACTGTAGCGATAACCAACCCAAACAGTGTGTTTTATTATATACTAGCTGGCCCTTCCGGCTGGTGCCCGGCTAGGTAAACCTGCCCCCCACCACTCCACTGCAAAGATACCACACACCCTCCTGTGTCACATTGTCCTTCCGACTCTCTCTCTCTCTCTCTCTCTCTCTGAATAACTAACACTTTAATTGTATCTCTCTCTGTCTAATGGCCTATCTCTCTCTTTTTCCCCTCCCTCTTTTTTCTTTGTCTCTCTCTGTAGATGTGTGTGTGTAGTTTTCCTAATCTTTCTCTCTCTCTCTATATATATATATATATATGCGTATATACTGAAGGGAGATACGGAAACTAAAACAGTGTTGTCATATAGAGAGTGAAGAGCAACAGAGAGAGTAAAGCAGTTAAATTATAGCGAGGGGGAATGATCTTACATACATACATACAAAGTATAGATATGTGTGTGTGTTTGTGTTGTGTGTGTGTGTGTGTGTGTGTGTGTGTGTGTGTGTGTGTGTATGTGTGTGTGTGTGTGTGTGTGTGTGTTGTGTATGTGTGTGTGTTTGTGTATGTGTGTGTGTGTATGTGTGTGTGTGTATGTGTGTGTGTGTATGTGTGGTTTGTGTATGTGTGTTTGTGTATGTGTTTTGTGTATGTGTGTTTGTGTATGTGTGTTTTGTGTATGTGTGTTTGTGTATGTGTGTATGTG
>CAXHJY010001407.1:0-2500 GCA_964016885.1 Eledone cirrhosa
TACGACTTCAGTTATACCATAAACGTGGTTTTGTCTTTGCGTGTAATTGTTCTCACCGCTCCACACCATGACGTATTATCTTCGTTTTTTCCGTTCATTACCAGAGAACGTCTCCACGAACCACCTAATAGAATATTAGTCTACGACTTCATTTATACCATAAACGTAGTTTTGTCTTTGCGTGTAATTGTTTTCTGCGCACCAAATAATGACGTATTATCTTCGTTTTTTTTCCGTTCTTTGCCAGGGAACGTTTCCACGAACCAAAGTATCGTCTTCCTGTCTTCCTTCGGTTGCAATGTTTTTCGAAATATTTACTTCTGCGTTCACAGATTGATTTTTTTAGTTTCAGAAAATCCCGTTAAGGGTGAAAGCAGCGATTCTTTGCTTAAACTTTAATCTGTTATTTTAATAAATATTTGCTCTACGGTTCTTATATATTTGATATATATTTATCCTTATCGATCCCTCTTTGGATTTTAGTCTTCAAATTTATTATTATTACTATATATATATATAAATGTATATATATATATATATATATATATATATATATATATATATATATATATATATATATATATATATATATATATATATATATATAGGAACCAGTAAGACCCCGACAGCTGAGCTCAAGCTTTTTTCCTATTACCCACTCTACTACCTCAAGTATTGAGTACTTTGGTGCGTTATGGTCCACCTGGTTCCTTACCACATTTCCTTCGTTATATATATATATATATATATATACGCATACATACATATATATATATATATATATATAAACACACACCTATACGTATATATATATATATATATATATATATATATATATTCATATATACACACACACCCATATATATATATATACATATATATATATATATACATACATATATACATATATATATATATACATACTAGCATTAAAGCCCGGCGTTGCTCGGGGTCATTAAGTTACCAAAGTTAGGTTGCACCACCCATTTTATGGCACCATTTTTTTGTCTGCCAGGCACTGGGTGAATGAATTGCAGACCTGGAAGCATGAGCTGCGCCAGCAGTGACAATTGTAGTTTCGCCTATGGATATTATCTCTGTGCAAAAAAGTGTTGAAATTTATGGTTTCACAGTACTTGCGCAACACGCGCGTAGACGATGCCAGCCGAACAACAGAGCTGCGATGGAGTTGTTCTGCATGTTTGTCTGTGTGTTTTCTAAATTTAAGACAGTAGGGAGGGTTGTGATATGAGGAAGAGTTAGCTGTTGTTTCTAGCAGGTTTAGTGACCTCATAGAGGATATGTGTTTTCTAAATTTAAGACAGTAGGGAGTGGTGTGATATGGGGGAGAGTTAGCTGCTGTTTCTAGCAGGGTTTAGTGACCTCATAGAAGATATGTTTTCTAAATTTAAGACAGTAGGGAGGGGTGTGATATGGGGGAGAGTTAGCTGCTGTTTCTAGCAGGTTTAGTGACCTCATAGAGGATATTATTGTTTATCATTATCTATAAAAGGCAGATTGTTGTTGTTGTTGTGTGTGTGCACATGTTCCATGTTTATACATTTGCACAATTTCAAACCGATTCGACTCAAAAGTTCGTTGAGAGGTTTTAAAAAAGATTTATCGCTTGTTGTTGAATAAATGTATCTGTTGCTTTTGAATAATTGTCGTTTCGTATGAAATGTAATAATTGTTTCTACTTTTTTGGCACAAGGCCAGCAATTCACCAGTACATTACTGGTACTTTATGTAATAATAAACGTTCTCTCTCTCACTCCCTCTCACTCTCTTCTCTCTCTCTCTCTCTTCGGCAATCACGCACGTTGTTTAATTGCTTTAAATGTTGTTAATGAATAGTCGTGTATTTGTGGTTATAAATCCCGCACGTTGTTTAATTGCTTTACATTTTTTTTTATCAATTTATGTGAGTGTGTGTTTGTATTTATTTGTAAATAAATCATTAAGCTTGAAGCAAATAAAAGTTAGTGTGGTTATAAATCACGCACGTTGTTTAATTGCTTTAAATGTTTTTTTATCATTTGAAGTGAGTGTGTGTTTGTATGCGTTTGGAAATAAATCAGTAAGTTTGAAGTATAAAAGAGAAAGTAGCAAAATGTGTGGGTTGTAGATAGAGGTAAGCAGATGATATGAGAGAGTAAAACGGACAGTATCACCATCAAGCTTGGAAAGAGAAAGTAGCAGAAAGTATGAAGTTGTATAGATTTTGAATGGTAATGGAAAGAGTTTAGCACTTTAAATGACAGAGAAAAATCGTAAAATATTGATTTTTATCTATTTTTTGCGTAATTGTGGGTGAAATTGAAAAATTTATCTGTGCCAAGACGCAATCGAAGCTATTTCGAATACTGAATTGTAAATTTCAATTGAAGAAATTCTATATCGTAGATTTCTATAACAAAGGAGCATGTCCATACACTGAGCTTTATAGATTATGATACACACACACACACACACATATATATACATACATACATATATA
>CAXHJY010001407.1:17500-47549 GCA_964016885.1 Eledone cirrhosa
GGACATTATTAGCGTTCACGGTGGTACTTAATTTTCATAAATACTGAATTGTGAGCCAAGCAGCTGAAATGTTGTGTATGTGGGGAGGTGTATATATATATATATATATATCTGTGTATGTGTGTGTGTATGGCTGTATATATATATTTGTGTGTGCGTGATTTGTGTGTGTGCGCGCGTGTGCGTGTGTGCGCGTGTGTGCGCGTGTGTGCGCGCGTGTGCTCATGTGTGTGTGCGCGTGTGTGTCCGTGTATGCATATATATATATATATATATATATATATATATATATATACACACAAATATATGAATATAGATACATATATACATATATATATAAATGCATATATACGTCTGGATCGGACGTCAGACAGATGTTATAACGTATATATATGTATGTAAATACATATATATATATATGTATGTAAATACATACATATATATATATATATATATATATATATATATATATATTGGAATAAATGCTCTGAAATAGCGATATATATGTGAGTATAGACATAGAATATTCGAAAATATTCTGTATGTTTATAATAAACATTTTGAAGACCTAATCGCTATAGAATAGAATACGTCACGTATTACAATTAGATTCTCGACAAAAGCAAGGGAAGTAATCTACGCGTTTCATTCTTGTTAGAATTCATCAGGACTACATATCCAGTGCTTTTATCGAGAATGACACAGCTAGAGACTTATAGAATACTTAGCTGTGTACTGGAACTGGTTTGAAAGAGCGGTTGCCGGTCCGGCAGAAATTAGAAATTGGAATAAATGCTCTGAAATAGCGATATATATGTGAGTATAGACATAGAATATTCGAAAATATTCTGTATGTTTATAATAAACATTTTGAAGACCTAATCGCTATAGAATAGAATACGTCACGTATTACAATTAGATTCTCGACAAAAGCAAGGGAAGTAATCTACGCGTTTCATTCTTGTTAGAATTCATCAGGACTACATATCCAGTGCTTTTATCGAGAATGACACAGCTAGAGACTTATAGAATACTTAGCTGTGTACTGGAACTGGTTTGAAAGAGCGGTTGCCGGTCCGGCAGAAATTAGAAATTGGAATAAATGCTCTGAAATAGCGATATATATGTGAGTATAGACATAGAATATTCGAAAATATTCTGTATGTTTATAATAAACATTTTGAAGACCTAATCGCTATAGAATAGAATACGTCACGTATTACAATTAGATTCTCGACAAAAGCAAGGGAAGTAATCTACGCGTTTCATTCTTGTTAGAATTCATCAGGACTACATATCCAGTGCTTTTATCGAGAATGACACAGCTAGAGACTTATAGAATACTTAGCTGTGTACTGGAACTGGTTTGAAAGAGCGGTTGCCGGTCCGGCAGAAATTAGAAATTGGAATAAATGCTCTGAAATAGCGATATATATGTGAGTATAGACATAGAATATTCGAAAATATTCTGTATGTTTATAATAAACATTTTGAAGACCTAATCGCTATAGAATAGAATACGTCACGTATTACAATTAGATTCTCGACAAAAGCAAGGGAAGTAATCTACGCGTTTCATTCTTGTTAGAATTCATCAGGACTACATATCCAGTGCTTTTATCGAGAATGACACAGCTAGAGACTTATAGAATACTTAGCTGTGTACTGGAACTGGTTTGAAAGAGCGGTTGCCGGTCCGGCAGAAATTAGAAATTGGAATAAATGCTCTGAAATAGCGATATATATGTGAGTATAGACATAGAATATTCGAAAATATTCTGTATGTTTATAATAAACATTTTGAAGACCTAATCGCTATAGAATAGAATACGTCACGTATTACAATTAGATTCTCGACAAAAGCAAGGGAAGTAATCTACGCGTTTCATTCTTGTTAGAATTCATCAGGACTACATATCCAGTGCTTTTATCGAGAATGACACAGCTAGAGACTTATAGAATACTTAGCTGTGTACTGGAACTGGTTTGAAAGAGCGGTTGCCGGTCCGGCAGAAATTAGAAATTGGAATAAATGCTCTGAAATAGCGATATATATGTGAGTATAGACATAGAATATTCGAAAATATTCTGTATGTTTATAATAAACATTTTGAAGACCTAATCGCTATAGAATAGAATACGTCACGTATTACAATTAGATTCTCGACAAAAGCAAGGGAAGTAATCTACGCGTTTCATTCTTGTTAGAATTCATCAGGACTACATATCCAGTGCTTTTATCGAGAATGACAGTACACAGCTAAGTATTCTATAAGTCTCTAGCTGTGTCATTCTCGATAAAAGCACTGGATATGTAGTCCTGATGAATTCTAACAAGAATGAAACGCGTAGATTACTTCCCTTGCTTTTGTCGAGAATCTAATTGTAATACGTGACGTATTCTATTCTATAGCGATTAGGTCTTCAAAATGTTTATTATAAACATACAGAATATTTTCGAATATTCTATGTCTATACTCACATATATATCGCTATTTCAGAGCATTTATTCCAATTTCTAATTTCTGCCGGACCGGCAACCGCTCTTTCAAACCAGTTCCAGTACACAGCTAAGTATTCTATAAGTCTCTAGCTGTGTCATTCTCGATAAAAGCACTGGATATGTAGTCCTGATGAATTCTAACAAGAATGAAACGCGTAGATTACTTCCCTTGCTTTTGTCGAGAATCTAATTGTAATACGTGACGTATTCTATTCTATAGCGATTAGGTCTTCAAAATGTTTATTATAAACATACAGAATATTTTCGAATATTCTATGTCTATACTCACATATATATCGCTATTTCAGAGCATTTATTCCAATTTCTAATTTCTGCCGGACCGGCAACCGCTCTTTCAAACCAGTTCCAGTACACAGCTAAGTATTCTATAAGTCTCTAGCTGTGTCATTCTCGATAAAAGCACTGGATATGTAGTCCTGATGAATTCTAACAAGAATGAAACGCGTAGATTACTTCCCTTGCTTTTGTCGAGAATCTAATTGTAATACGTGACGTATTCTATTCTATAGCGATTAGGTCTTCAAAATGTTTATTATAAACATACAGAATATTTTCGAATATTCTATGTCTATACTCACATATATATCGCTATTTCAGAGCATTTATTCCAATTTCTAATTTCTGCCGGACCGGCAACCGCTCTTTCAAACCAGTTCCAGTACACAGCTAAGTATTCTATAAGTCTCTAGCTGTGTCATTCTCGATAAAAGCACTGGATATGTAGTCCTGATGAATTCTAACAAGAATGAAACGCGTAGATTACTTCCCTTGCTTTTGTCGAGAATCTAATTGTAATACGTGACGTATTCTATTCTATAGCGATTAGGTCTTCAAAATGTTTATTATAAACATACAGAATATTTTCGAATATTCTATGTCTATACTCACATATATATCGCTATTTCAGAGCATTTATTCCAATTTCTAATTTCTGCCGGACCGGCAACCGCTCTTTCAAACCAGTTCCAGTACACAGCTAAGTATTCTATAAGTCTCTAGCTGTGTCATTCTCGATAAAAGCACTGGATATGTAGTCCTGATGAATTCTAACAAGAATGAAACGCGTAGATTACTTCCCTTGCTTTTGTCGAGAATCTAATTGTAATACGTGACGTATTCTATTCTATAGCGATTAGGTCTTCAAAATGTTTATTATAAACATACAGAATATTTTCGAATATTCTATGTCTATACTCACATATATATCGCTATTTCAGAGCATTTATTCCAATTTCTAATTTCTGCCGGACCGGCAACCGCTCTTTCAAACCAGTTCCAGTACACAGCTAAGTATTCTATAAGTCTCTAGCTGTGTCATTCTCGATAAAAGCACTGGATATGTAGTCCTGATGAATTCTAACAAGAATGAAACGCGTAGATTACTTCCCTTGCTTTTGTCGAGAATCTAATTGTAATACGTGACGTATTCTATTCTATAGCGATTAGGTCTTCAAAATGTTTATTATAAACATACAGAATATTTTCGAATATTCTATGTCTATACTCACATATATATCGCTATTTCAGAGCATTTATTCCAATTTCTAATTTCTGCCGGACCGGCAACCGCTCTTTCAAACCAGTTCCAGTACACAGCTAAGTATTCTATAAGTCTCTAGCTGTGTCATTCTCGATAAAAGCACTGGATATGTAGTCCTGATGAATTCTAACAAGAATGAAACGCGTAGATTACTTCCCTTGCTTTTGTCGAGAATCTAATTGTAATACGTGACGTATTCTATTCTATAGCGATTAGGTCTTCAAAATGTTTATTATAAACATACAGAATATTTTCGAATATTCTATGTCTATACTCACATATATATCGCTATTTCAGAGCATTTATTCCAATTTCTAATTTCTGCCGGACCGGCAACCGCTCTTTCAAACCAGTTCCAGTACACAGCTAAGTATTCTATAAGTCTCTAGCTGTGTCATTCTCGATAAAAGCACTGGATATGTAGTCCTGATGAATTCTAACAAGAATGAAACGCGTAGATTACTTCCCTTGCTTTTGTCGAGAATCTAATTGTAATACGTGACGTATTCTATTCTATAGCGATTAGGTCTTCAAAATGTTTATTATAAACATACAGAATATTTTCGAATATTCTATGTCTATACTCACATATATATCGCTATTTCAGAGCATTTATTCCAATTTCTAATTTCTGCCGGACCGGCAACCGCTCTTTCAAACCAGTTCCAGTACACAGCTAAGTATTCTATAAGTCTCTAGCTGTGTCATTCTCGATAAAAGCACTGGATATGTAGTCCTGATGAATTCTAACAAGAATGAAACGCGTAGATTACTTCCCTTGCTTTTGTCGAGAATCTAATTGTAATACGTGACGTATTCTATTCTATAGCGATTAGGTCTTCAAAATGTTTATTATAAACATACAGAATATTTTCGAATATTCTATGTCTATACTCACATATATATCGCTATTTCAGAGCATTTATTCCAATTTCTAATTTCTGCCGGACCGGCAACCGCTCTTTCAAACCAGTTCCAGTACACAGCTAAGTATTCTATAAGTCTCTAGCTGTGTCATTCTCGATAAAAGCACTGGATATGTAGTCCTGATGAATTCTAACAAGAATGAAACGCGTAGATTACTTCCCTTGCTTTTGTCGAGAATCTAATTGTAATACGTGACGTATTCTATTCTATAGCGATTAGGTCTTCAAAATGTTTATTATAAACATACAGAATATTTTCGAATATTCTATGTCTATACTCACATATATATCGCTATTTCAGAGCATTTATTCCAATTTCTAATTTCTGCCGGACCGGCAACCGCTCTTTCAAACCAGTTCCAGTACACAGCTAAGTATTCTATAAGTCTCTAGCTGTGTCATTCTCGATAAAAGCACTGGATATGTAGTCCTGATGAATTCTAACAAGAATGAAACGCGTAGATTACTTCCCTTGCTTTTGTCGAGAATCTAATTGTAATACGTGACGTATTCTATTCTATAGCGATTAGGTCTTCAAAATGTTTATTATAAACATACAGAATATTTTCGAATATTCTATGTCTATACTCACATATATATCGCTATTTCAGAGCATTTATTCCAATTTCTAATTTCTGCCGGACCGGCAACCGCTCTTTCAAACCAGTTCCAGTACACAGCTAAGTATTCTATAAGTCTCTAGCTGTGTCATTCTCGATAAAAGCACTGGATATGTAGTCCTGATGAATTCTAACAAGAATGAAACGCGTAGATTACTTCCCTTGCTTTTGTCGAGAATCTAATTGTAATACGTGACGTATTCTATTCTATAGCGATTAGGTCTTCAAAATGTTTATTATAAACATACAGAATATTTTCGAATATTCTATGTCTATACTCATATATATATATATATATATATATATATACTATATAAATTGGAAGTGGTCGGACGTTGTATATTTAAGTAAGTAAGTAGGTGTAGTCGGATAAACATCGAAACGGCTTGGTGGAATGCAGCAAAAATTTAGACATTTATGCAGAATGACCCGAGAAGGCGTTGGGTAGACTTTCAAGCTACAAGCTTCCATGGTTACGGAGAAAATCGATGAAACAGAAATTTCCCATTCAAATTGAACTGAGAGTAATCTGTGAACGCAGAAGTAAATATTACGAGAAACGTTGCAACCGAAGGAAAACAGGAAGACCATATTTTGGTTCGTGAAGACGTTCCCTGGCAATGAACGGAAAAAAACGCGAGGATAATACGTCGTTATGTGGAGCGTGAAGAACAATTTCATGCAAAGACAAGACCAAGTTTATGGTATAAATGGAGTCGTTAGACTAATATTCTATTGAACATAACAGAATGATTTCCATCCCCGGAGTTTAAGAATGATGTAAATAAAATTGAAAACGAAAATGACAGAGGTTATTAAAATAGTAAAAGTAAATAGTGAAGATTTAGGCCAGTACATACGTATGCCCCGACGTACATACACATACATACGCACACACAAATACATACCCGCACACACACACAAACACACAAACACACACACACACACAGACACACAGACACACGAGCGCGCGTGTATAAACCTTATGGATTTCTACAGTATTTTCACCAAACGTAAGACATAGGTTACTTATGTACTCCGGATGGTCATGGGCACTTTCATTTTTCCATATATTGATTATAGGGCCTCCCGACAGATAACCCCCTTTAACCACTTCCTTGGAGTCGACTGAAGAACTGCAGTGCAATGCAACAAAACGTCATAACCTCTGGAGTTCGCAACCGATTTTCACAAAACTTGACACATGGGCTACGTTTGTCCTACAGATGAATGTGAACTCTCAGAATTGGCACATATTGAGTAGGGGACCCCTGGGGGCAGGAACCCCCTTTGGAAAAAGCCGATGATTTTGTAAAAGTATAGTTTTCGAAGCAGCACTGAAGTATTGACATAAATGTTATACACAACTGCTATTTAATACTCGAGCAACGCCGGGTAGCTCTGCTAGTATATATAATTGTTTCTACTTTTGGCACAAGGCCAGCAATTATCTCAGAGCATTACTGGTACTTTATTTTATCGACCCTGTAAGGATGAAAGGCAAAGATAACCTCGGCGGGATAATGATATTAAATAAAGAGATGATTATTGAATTCTATTAATGTTTTCCGTGCTGTTAGAATTATATGCATTTCATCACTAGATAAATCTGTATGTTTCGATGCGTAGATAAGAGCCCTATTAAGTAAACTAGGAGTAATAGAGGAGTAGTAATGAATTTTTTGTTATGTTTAAATTTTATGTTATTGAACCAATCGATAACTTCATTAGTACCGTTCCATAGTTTCAGGTGTGATTTTTCTTTAAATTGTGGGATAATTCTATCGAATATATGTTTGCTAATTATGCCTAAGTCTGATTTAGATGGTGCTATAAGTCTGACTGGTAGTTCTATTTCAAAACTTCTTTTGTGGTCTTTCAGGTTAATTTTCGGTTTTCTGGGTATAAAGGGTTCAGTCCAATTTTGGATGCCTAATTTATGAATTATTTCAGAAGCTTCTCTATTTAACGTTAAAAGATCTTCATTTGTTGTTATTTTGTAGTTTTTTCTGAGTTCTTTCAATATAAGGTTATTATATTCGTCCTTTTCCATTCCATATAAATTATTAGTTTTATCAGATTTTACGAGGATCTTCTTAGTTTTTTCAAGATTGTCTATATTATTCTTGAGGCCTTAAAGGTATTCCTGGCCTATAAATTGGTTTTTCTTGAATTTAATGTTTTGTATAATAGATATTACTTCATTTTCAAATTCAGTTAGTAGTTTGTTGCTAGTGGATTCTTCTTAGATTTGAAGATAAGATCAAAGTTGTAACTCGATTTATTTATTTTTTCATCTGATTTTCTATCGAAATGGAAAGCACGCCATCTAAGTCTTCGTATAAAGGAGTCAAATTTCTCAATGAGTTGTTTTAGATATTCCTTATTCTTAGGTAAGGGTACATCTTTTAGAGAGGAAGAAATCCTAAAGAATTCCATTATTTAGCAATCAGTTATAATTTAAAGTGCTCGACATTAAAGGGGCTATTTATAAGTAGAAGGGATATTTAATTTGTTGGAAATTCACCAAATATAAATGTTCATAACTGATTCAGAGCACTCGACAAGATTCTGGAGTAAATATTCAATGATATTAAATAAATGGAAACTATATTTATAAAACCATATATATTCTATTATATAGAATAAATTTTCCTTGGATAGTGAATTTAAAGAACAGATTTTTCAAAATTGTTAGGATGAGTATGAAAATGAATATGTAAATGAGGTTGAGTTATATGATTGAAAAACTTTCTTTAACAATTTAATTTTTTTATATTTTAATATATTAATATTTCTAAATGGTAATATCTCTAATATTTGTAGTACTTTCACCTTTCAGCAAAAATTTCTTTTAATATATATATATATATATATTTATATATATGTATGTGTATAGATATTTATATATATTTATGTATATCTATATATTTCGCAAACTCCATCCACCAGAGCATTAGAGTTACTATAGACTACCCAAGTAGACACCCCAACCATCGATTACCTGTACTAGACACAGAGCTCTGGTTAGATACCATTAACAACCAAAAACAAAACCTCCATTCCCATTATGCCAAACCCATGACTTCCAAACATCTGATCCACCGAAACTCGGCCATTTCGGACCATACCAAAATCAACATACTGATTGCGGATTTGGTACGGGTGATGAGAAATGTGTCCCGCATGTGCAACCCCGAAGAACTAGAGAGACACATACAACACTTCATCCACCGTATGCAGTTCTCTGGCTACAATCAGAGAGATAGAATCAGAGTGTATAGAGGAGCCAGAACCAAATGGGAAAAAATGGTAAATAATGACATAAATGGGACCAGCCCCTTGTATAGGAGCAAATTTTGGAATAGAATAGAAAGAACTAGGAACAAGGCTAATAGAATAAACTCATGGTATGATAGCAATAAATACCAGAGTGTAATGTTCATCGATACAACCCCTAGAGGCGAACTAGCCTACAAATTTAGAAGGGCCCTAAATAAACATAAACTCAATATTAAGATAGTAGAAAGACCAGGTACCTCCGTAAAAACACTTATTAGCAAGACATACCCTTTTCAAAGACCCTCATGTATAGATAAGAAATGTATAACCTGTAAAATGGCGCATGCGCAAACTGAGCACACAACACACACACAGAAACAAAATGGCGTAGGACAGAACAAAGGAGAGGCACAGAAACAAAGAAAGGAATCCCCAGTCACTGAAGAGGTCACAGAGTGTGTGACGAAAGGACTATGACCATATATAAACAACTATCTGGTTGTGGAACCAACCAACCAACCAGAAATTTATAAATTTATAAATTTGTAAATTTATAAATATATAATAAATTGAAGTGAAAGCAACTGGTGCGTGTGTTTCTTATTGGCAACATGACCCTCCCAAAGTATAACTATATCTATATAATTTTAAGTTTAATTTTTTAATTTTTTTAAAATTCTTTAATTCTTACACTATATTTTTCCATTGACACCCTCTAAAGCTATTTTTAAACGTAGATTAATAACCATTAACTGACATTAGAAAAATCCTATTCAAGACGATTTTTAAACATTCACTCTTCTTTCGACTAAATAATTAATTAATCTCACACTAACTCTTAAAAAATGTATCGATTAACAAACAAAATTGGAATTATCTTTCCTTTCTCAATCATATAAACTTATTACATTATTATATACGTAACTCCGTTAAATTAAAACATTCTCAAAGCCGAACAGGATATTCAAATATATAAATTCATAATTTTAACTACCTATTTATTTACATAAAATACAAAATCAACCTCCCTCGTAACTCATATTATAAACAACCACCTAAAACTTGAACTACCTATTTATTTATTTATTTATTTATTTATTTATCTACATTAAACACAAAATCAAAACCCCTCGTAACTAATAATTGAAAATTAAATCTTTAATAATAATACATATGCTATTATTAAAATATATATTGATATTTATATTTTTAACTCAATACAATATTGTAATAAGATAAATACTTACAAACATAATTCTCCATATAAATATATACATAATATAGGTAAATATTCAAATTTTTCCCCAAAATTAACGTATATAAGTGGTCTTCTTCTTTTTCTTTTTCCTTTTCCTTTTTCTTTTTCGTTCTTTCTCTCCTACTAATATATCTAAACATTCCATAGCGTTTAAAATAACGGTTTTTCAATCATATAACTCAACTTCATTTACATATTCATTTGTATACTCATCCTAACAATTTTGAAAAATCCGTTCTTTAAATTCACTATCCAAGGAAAATTCAACTGATAAGGTATGTTTCCTTGGCTATGTCAAAATTTATAAAACACATTTGTATTTTATCTGATGAAAGCGTACCAAAGTTTTGGGTACCCTTGAAATATATATAATAGAATAAATATGGTTTTATAAATATAGTTTCCATTTATTTAATATCATTGAATATTTGCTCCAGAAATCTGTCGAGTGCACTGAATGAGTTATAAACGTTTATATTTGTTGAATTTCCAACAAATTAAATATCCCTTCTACTTATATATATACGTACATACATATATGTATACAGACGTACAGTAGTATGTATATATATATAGATACATGTATATATGTACGTATGGGTTTACCGAACATTTATTATATATGTGTACATGTATGTATATATATACATACTACTGTACGTCTGTATACATATATGTATGTACGTATACATACTTATATTTAAGTAACAGCCGTACTAAGAGTGAGAAATGAAATTTCATTTCATTCTTTTCCATTTATCGTTTTCGGTACGCCCGGCCAACTAACTCACTCGATATGCAAATTAGGCTGCTCAGCCGTTAATATGCAAAAGGAAAGTATATACGTTCAAATGTTCAATCATCTAACAGGAAGGTATACGATGCTGACGATAGCTAATAAGTTTGAAAGTAGTTCATCGTTCCTTTGTCAGTGTTGAACAAGGGGCAACGATGGTTGCCGAACACTGTACGGTTTAATTCGGGCTGTTTGTTTACAAACAAATCGAACATTTAAGTATCAGCCGTACTAAGAGTTACATTTAAGTATCAGCCGTACTAAGAGTGAGAAATGAAATTTCATTTCATTCTTTTCCATTTATATATATATATATATATATATATATATATATATATATATATATATATATATTTAATATATATATCATAACATCTCTTTCTGATGAACGATCCAGACATATATTAATATTGTCTAGGGACCAGAAACCTTTGGTAATGGAGTAGTTATATATTGTGTTGTTCACTTTCTAATTAAATATTTTATATATATATATATATATATATATATATATATATATATATATATATATATATATAAGTATTTTATATATATATATATATAAGTATTTTTTATATATATATATATATATATATATATATATATATAAGTATTGAAGTTTCCGTTGAAAATTGAAAAAGTCAGAGGAATGAAGTGTGGTCTATGTAAGTTACAGAGCTGAATATTTAATGTATAATAAACAATACAATATAATTACCAAAGGTTTCCCGAATAAGACGAATACAAGAAACGTCCGCATTCGTTCGTCAGAGAAGGCAATTGCCTTGTATTCGTCTTATTCGGGAAACCTTTGGTAATGAGGTAATTATATTGTATTGTTTATTATACATTAAATATATATATATATATATATATATATATATATATATATATATATATATATATATATATATATATATATATATACACAGTTCAAGAGTAACCAATCTTAAAGAGAGAGATGGAGATAAGAGAGGAAAGATTGGTGAATTATTTAGAAGCCAAAGCGTAAAGGCATGTGCTCAATGTGCAATATGCAATAGAAATCAGCTAGGTGGCTGGGTTCATGCAGAAGTTAAGCGCGCAGAGCTGGAAATATTCATTAGTTAAGCAAAACAAGGCCACAAATTTTATAAGGAAGACATTATTAGAAGATTGTCAACATATTTTAGTTTGATGTAAGGAATATAGAGAATAATAATAATAATATTAATAATAATAATGTCCGTTTACAATTGTTTCGCTACTCCATATAATATTTCTGGATCAGATGACTATATATCATTATTGATCTGGTTCAGTTGAAAATAATTAACATATTTAAAAACAGAGCGGCTCATCGGAACTTCAAAGGAATATAAATTAAAATAAGGAGAGAATGTTATATAATGTAGTGTTTCACTATGGTGTCCTGGTTGTATCAGTTGTCAACCATAATCAAGCAGTATTCATCTGTCGAGGCTGCATTGTGTGAGATCTGCCTATGTTACCCATAGGCAGATCTCACACAATGCAGCCTCGACAGATGAATACTGCTTGATTATGGCTGACAACTGATACAACCAGGACACCATAGTGAAACACTACATTATGTAACATTCTCTCCTTATTTTAATTTATATTCCTTTGAAATTCCGATGAGCCGCTCTGTTTTTAAATATGTTAATTATTTTCAACTGAACCAGATCAATAATGATATATAGTCATCTGATCCAGAAATATTATATGGAGTAGCGAAACAATTGTAAACGGACATTATTATTATTAATATTATTATTATTATTCTCTACATTCCTTACATCAAACTAAAATATGTTGACAATCTTTTAATAATGTCTTCCTTATGAAATTTGTGGCCTTGTTTTGCTTAACTAATGAATATATATATATATATATATATATATATATATATATGTTTGTGAGTGTGAGTGTAAGCATGTGTCTGTGTTTCTAATTATGTCTGACTGTGTGTGTGTGTGTATTTTCTGTGATATATTTAAGCTACATTGAAATATCCTACAATACAGCTGGAATTGAACAAAACCACTTCCATTTTCAGTGAAGAGACAAACAATAATCTAATCAATAGAAATGACATATAGATAGATTTCCTTTGTTAACGAACTGTTGCCTAGTATAAACTGTATGTTGTAGTCATTTCACCTTTGTATAACACCATGCTAGAGAGGCTTTGGGTGCTGTAAAGTGTTGTACGGTTAATATCTGGTCGGGGTGGGTAATATAAAGTGTATGTTGTTGTAATTTCCCCCTTGTATAACACCTTTGTACAACAATCAGGGTAGTGTAAACTGTTGTACGGTTAGTACCTGGTCTTGTATAGTTCGTACATGATCTGGTGTGATTTAGGTATGTGTATAAACTGTATTTTGTTGTCATTTCACCTTTGTGTAACACCATGCTAGAGAGGCTTGTGGTAAAGTGTTGTAATGTTAATACCTTGTTTGGTGTGGTTTGGTATAAACTGTATGTTGCAGTCATTTCACCTTTGAATAACACCTTGGTAGATAGACTTGGGGTGCTGTAAAGTGTTGTACGGTTAATATCTGGTCGGGGGGGGGGGTAATATAAAGTGTATGTTGTTGTAATTTCATCCTTGTATAACCCCTTTGTACAACAATCAGTGTAGTTTAAACTGTTGTACGGTTAGTACCTGGTCTTGTATGGTTCGTACATGATCTGGTGTGATTTAGGTATGTGATTGTTATTACATCTTGTGTAACACGTGGCTACAGCATCTGGGGTAATATAAAGGTTTCTATGGTTCACACCTGGTCTGATATAAACTGTATGTTGTTGTCATCACACTTTATATAACACCTTGGTATAGCAGCCAGGGTAGTGTAAAGAATTGTATAAATCATACTTGATCAGGTATGATATGGTTTCGTATAAATAATATGTTGTTAATATATTAGGGCGATAGATTGACAGGATCGGTAGAGTGTCGGACAACATGCTTTGCGGCATTGGGTTACGTCTCTTTACTATACATCACTACGGCGTCCCTACGAGTCCACAAAGAGTTAAGTGTTCGTATCATAACATACATCGTACCAACATTATGCCATTAAAATCAAAATATTTCATGCTGTTCCTCCGATTCTTTTTTCTTTATTTTTTTTGCCAATGAAATGATCGATTGTTTGTTATCTCCCCTTTTTGTCTCTGCTTATTTTCAGTTGTGGTCATATGATCAAAGGATGAGTTGTAGTGGTGGAGAACCCGACCGGTCAGCTTTAGCCCGGAGTCGTAGCATTGACCATCAGCTTGATGAAGAACGTGAGAGAAGAATGAAGGAAATTCAACTACTGGTGTTAGGTGAGCTGACAGACAAATTCTTTTAGTTTCAACAGTCTCAGATCAAGTCACTTGCCAGACATGTACAACTGTGACTAAAATGACTCTTCCATGATATAATTGTTTTAGTTTTAACACAGTCTCAGATCAAGTCACTTGCCAAACATGTACAACTGTGACTAAAATGACTCTTCCATGATATAATTGTTTTAGTTTCAACACAGTCTCCGATCAAGTCACTTGCCAGACATGTACAACTGTGACTAAAATGACTCTTCTATGATGTAATTGTTTTAGTTTCAACACAATCTCAGATCAAGACACTTGCCAGGCAAGTACAACTGTGATTAAAATGACTCTTCTATGATGTAATTGTTTTAGTTTCAACACAATCTCAGATCAAGACACTTGCCAGGCAAGTACAACTGTGATTAAAATGACTCTTCTATGATGTAATTGTTTTAGTTTCAACACAATCTCAGATCAAGACACTTGCCAGGCAAGTACAACTGTGATTAAAATGACTCTTCTATGATGTAATTGTTTTAGTTTCAACACAATCTCAGATCAAGACACTTGCCAGGCAAGTACAACTGTGATTAAAATGACTCTTCCATGATGTAATTGTTTTAGTTTCAACACAATCTCAGATCAAGACACTTGCCAGACATGTACAACTGTGACTAAAATGACTCTTCCGTGATGAAATTGTTATAGTTTCAACACAATCTCAGATCAAGACACTTGCTACAGAGGTACACGGTGGCTAATCTTGAGAATTATTCCCTGTAAAAGATGGTTCAGTGAACTGATATGACCATTCTACAAGTGAACTTGTCATCGTTGCTAAAATATCAGTCAAGTGTACACACACACACACACATACACCACCCCCACCACCCCCACTATCACCACGGTTTCACACACACACACATCACAGAACAGATATACACACATATCACAGAACAGATACACACACATATTACTACAAAGCAGATACATACACACACATGCACACATAAACACACACATACACAAACACATACACACACAAACACACGTAACAGATACTTGACTTTTAACAGAAGACTTACAGAACAAAGCAACATAATGGACGACCTTCTCTTATATTAGTGACATTTGATTGGTGGTGGTGTTGATGGTGGGGGTGGGTGATGGTGGTAGTGGTAGTGGTAGTGTTGTTGATGTTGTTGTTGTTGTTGGTGGTGGTGGTGGTTGTGGTAGTGGTGTTGATGGTAGTGTTGTGGTGGTGGTGGTTGTGGTGATAGTGGTGATGGTAGTGGTGATAGTGGTAGTGGTATGGTGGTAGTGGTAGTTGTAGTGTTGTTGATGTTGTTGTTGTTGTTGTTGGTGGTGGTGGTGGTGGTGGTGGTGGTGGTTGTGGTAGTGGTGTTGGTGGTGGTGGTTGTGGTGATAGTGGTAGTGGTATGGTGGTGGTGGTGGTAGTGGTATGGTAGTGGTAATGGTAATGGTAGTGGTATGGTGGTGGTGATGGTAGTGGTATTGGTATGATGGTAGTGCTGGTGATATGGTGGTGGTGATGGCAGTGGTGGTGGTGGTATGGTGGTAGTGCTGGTAGTGGTGGTGGTATGGTTGTAGTGATAGTGGTATGGTGGTGGTATGGCGGTAGTAATATTGGTATAGTGGTAGTGATATAGTGGTGGTGATGGTAGTGGTATTGGTATGGTGGTAGTGGTATGGTGGTAGTGATAGTAGTGATGGTATTGGTATGGTGGTAGTGATGGTGGTATGGTGGTAGTGGTATTGGTATGGTGGTAGTGATGGTAGTGGTATTGATATGGTAGTAGTGATGGTAATGGTGGTAGTGGTATTGGTATGGTGGTAGTGATGGTAGTGGTGGTGGTATGGTGGTAGGGGTATTGGTATGGTGGTAGTGATGGTAGTGGTGGTGGTATGGTGGTAGGGGTATTGGTATGGTGGTAGTGATGTTAGGGGTATTGGTATGGCAGTAGTGATGGTAGTGGTGGTGTTATGGTGGTAGTGATGGTAGTGGTGGTGTTATGGTGGTAGTGGTGGTGTTATGGTGGTAGTGATGGTAGTGGTGGTGTTATGGTGGTAGTGATGGTAGTGGTGGTGTTATGGTGGTAGTGATGGTAGTGGTGGTGTTATGGTGGTAGTGGTGGTGTTATGGTGGTAGTGATGGTAGTGGTGGTGTTATGGTGGTACTGATGGTAGTGGTGGTGTTATGGTGGTAGTGATGGTAGTGGTGGTGTTATGGTGGTAGTGATGGTAGTGGTGGTGTTATGGTGGTAGTGGTGGTGTTATGGTGGTAGTGATGGTAGTGGTGGTGTTATGGTGGTACTGATGGTAGTGGTGGTAGTGATGGTGGTAGTGATGGTGGTAGTGATGGTAGTGGTGGTGTTATGGTGGTAGTGATGGTAGTGGTGGTGTTATGGTGGTAGTGGTGGTGTTATGGTGGTAGTGATGGTAGTGGTGGTGTTATGGTGGTAGTGATGGTAGTGGTGGTGTTATGGTGGTAGTGGTGGTGTTATGGTGGTAGTGGTGGTGTTATGGTGGTACTGATGGTAGTGGTGGTAGTGATGGTGGTAGTGATGGTGGTAGTGATGGTAGTGGTGGTGTTATGGTGGTAGTGATGGTAGTGGTGGTGTTATGGTGGTAGTGGTGGTGTTATGGTGGTAGTGATGGTCGTGGTGGTGTTATGGTGGTAGTGATGGTAGTGGTGGTGTTATGGTGGTAGTGGTGGTGTTATGGTGGTAGTGGTGGTGTTATGGTGGTAGTGATGGTAGTGGTGGTGTTATGGTGGTAGTGATGGTAGTGGTGGTGTTATGGTGGTAGTGGTGGTGTTATGGTGGTAGTGGTGGTGTTATGGTGGTAGTGATGGTAGTGGTGGTGTTATGGTGGTAGTGATGTATTATGGGTAAATCGTCACAATCCTTCCTGGTATTCCCTCCAACTCTTCAAATCCCGCCAATGTAAATTTTCTCTTTTCATATTTCCATAAAATATAGAACCAGTACAATACTGGCGTTGATTGCTCTCTCTCTCTCTCTCTCTCTCTCTCTCTCTCTCTCTCTCTCTCCCTGACTCTGTCTCTCTTTCTCTCTCTCTCAGTCTTCTCTCTCTCTCCGTTTCTTTTCTTTTTTTCTTTCTTTCATTCTTTCTTTCTTTCTTTCTTTCTTTCTTTCTTTCTTTCTTTCTTTCTTTCTCTCTCTCTCTCTTTCTCTCTCTCTGGAAGGAAGGAGGGAAGGAAAGATATCGACTTTGTTCATAGATGGAGGAGATTAGGTTCCGCCAGGTTTAAAATGCCAGAGACAGGCTGTAGGAGAGAGAGAGAGAGAGAGAGAGAGAGGGGGGGGGGGGGAGACAAATAGATAGATAGATAGATAGATAGATAGATAGATAGATAGATAGATAGATAGGGTAGATACAGATATGATGGCTGCAAACTCGTGTTCGAGCATTGCGATCGCCTCATAAAATGCTCAAAAATGTGAGGCACGAATGTTGCTCTTTAAACCAGCCAAAGACCAGCACCCTCTGGCACATATATGGTAACTGTAGGATCCTCCGGGACTTTCCATTGCTTTGTTCTGGATGTGTGTTCTCATGTGTCATTTTCTCCCATTCATAAGATGAAATTCCAGCACAAGCCAAGGTGCCCTTGACACAGTCCTGGTACCACATTTTTAGTTTGTGTGATGGTCGCCTTCCTTCTCACAGTCTCCGTAGAGAAGTTGCTTTGGAATGCGATCATCAGACATCCGGACCACGTGTCCACAGGACCTGAACCGGTGCCGAAAGATCATGCTCTCTATAGTCACGCACCTGCTCCGTTCGAGAACTTCCAAATCACTGGCGAACATTTTCCATTGCACCCCAAGTAACTTACGAAGAGATTCCAGTTCCTTGAGGTGCTTGCTGTATGTGACCCACGTTTCACAAGCATAAAAGAAAGAGGAGACGACACAAGTCAGATACACTTTCACCTTGGTTTCGATAGTGGTACCTCGTTGGGACCACAAACGTTCATGCAGCCGTCCAAAAGCATCACTGGCTTTCTTAATTCTTAATCTAATATATATTTGTGAAATGGGTGGTGGTTGAAATTCAGATGTGCACGGTTAAATGGTAGTAGACGTGGTCGGAGGGACATGAAAATTTACACACCTATGTAAAAAAGTGCCAAGGAAGCAAATAGACGAAGTTTCAAATCTCTAACTTGAAAAATGTGGTCCCTAGGGCCGCCAAACAGTGTATTTACTATCGCGTTCGGTGAGTTATTTCCCCCTGTTCTAATACTTGGATGAGTTATTTTCCGTAGTTGCTTTCAATATTCATTGTGTTATTTACAATTTCATACAAATAAAGCAATAAATAAAGGATTATGAGTTCATGCAATTGACTTATGTTTCGTCACTATATATATATGAATATATATATATATGTCTCACTCGCTTTACGCGTTTTAATTGTCCTAATAACTTAATTTAGTTATTATTGCATCGACGTGAGGTATATGATTTTTAATGCAATGAAATATCTATGATCGTCGGCAAATCACTGATGAGGGACTTATTTTATTACATGTTATCCATGTGCTACCAGCAGTATTTTTCTCCCCATTTTATCACATATATTTACCTAAACTGCGATTCTGTTTTTTTCTCTCTCTCTCTCTTACTGCTCCCTCATTCTCTCTGTTTCTCCTACTTTCTTTCGCCCCCTCTGTCATGTCAGTTAACTCTTCCTCACACTTCCACTCACTCACTCACTGTTTCTCCTCTCCTCACTTCACCCCGTTCGCAACGAAAGCAATTTCTCTCTTTCTCACATTGCATTCGTTCACGAAAGGTCTTTTTTCTAAGCGCTCATATATTCACCTAGCTTATGCTAACAGAATAACTATGAAGCTTGTTTCCTTCCTTCTACGGTTAGCTCTACTCTTTGTTGTTTTCCTGTCTCACTCGCTTTACGCGTTTTAATTGTCCTAATAACTTAATTTAGTTATTATCGCACCGACGTGAGGTATATGATTTTTAATGCAATGAAATATCTATGATCGTCGGCAAATCACTGATGAGGGACTTATTTTATTACATGTTATCCATGTGCTACCAGCAGTATTTTTCTCCCCATTTTATCATATATATATATATATATATATATATATATATATATATATATATATATATATATATATATATATATATATATATATATATATATATATATATATATAATATGAAAACGCTTTAATAAAAAAAAATATCAACTGTAATGTATGTATGCATGTATTTATGTGTTTATATGAGCGGGGATATGCAAGTAAATCTTACTTTGTGGACAGCTGCCCCTTAGCATAATATTCATGCTAGAACAGCATATATTTGAAAGTTTTCAGGGAGTTGAATTACTGATTTTGGATCGGCAGCTTTAGCTTTGAAAAAATGAAATGTGCAGTGTAAACATTTTTTATTATTCCTCCGGGGATGAATCTTCTCGGCCTTTTCCAATCTCTTTCTTTCTCTCTGGAAGAAATCAGCCGTAGTAAGACCTAAAAAAATGGTTAGATACACCATGACGCACCGTGCATCACGGTGGAGTTGAAAAGCAGACTCAGAACATGGCGTTGTGTGTGGGGGGGGGGGGGCTTGCAGCCCAATGTTCCAGGGGGAGCAGAAGAAGAAGAAGAAGAAGAAGAAGAAGAAGAAGAAGAAGAAGAAGAAGAAGAAGAAGAAGAAGAAGAAGAAGAAGAAGAAGAAGAAGGTGTGAGCTGGAGTCCTATCAAATATGTAGGTTGTGTCTTAGATTGAAGGTTTAGTAGAAACAATTCATGTATAGTTTTGTACTTTTCTTTTTGTCATTCATATATAAACAAATCTAATATAGAAATTGGAAGTGGTCGGACGTTGTATATGTAGGTGTAGTCGGATAAACGTCGAAACGGCTTGGTGGAATGCAGCGAAAATTTACACAGTTATGCGGAATGACCCGAAGAGGCGTTGGGTAGACTTTCAAGCTACAAGCTTCCATGGTTACGGAGAAAATCGATGAAACAGGAATTTCCCATTCAAATTGAACTGAGAGTAATCTGTGAACGCAGAAGTAAATATTTCGAGAAACGTTGCAACCAAACGAAAACAGAAAGACGATATTTTGGTTCGTGAAGACGTTCTCTGGCAATGAATGGGAAAAAAGCGAGGATAATACGTCGTTATGTGGAGCGTGAAGAACAATTTCATGCAAAGACAAGACCAAGTTTATGGTATAAATGGAGTCGTTAGACTAATATTCTATTTAAAATAAGAGAATGATTTCCAACCCCGAGTTTAAGAATGATGTAAATTAAATTGAAAACGAAAATGACAGAAGTTATTAAAATAGTAAAAGTAAATAGTGAAGATTTAGGCCAGTACATACGTATGCCCCGACGGAATACACATACATACGCACACACAAATACAGACACACCCATAAACACACACACACACGCGCACGCGCGTATGTATAAACCTTATGCATTTCTACAGTATTTTCA
The DNA here is from genome assembly GCA_964016885.1 of Eledone cirrhosa. NCBI lineage: Eukaryota > Metazoa > Mollusca > Cephalopoda > Octopoda > Eledonidae > Eledone > Eledone cirrhosa. The sequence continues at coordinate 38,306 of CAXHJY010001407.1, forward strand.
CCAAACTTAAGATATAGGTTACTTATGTACTCCGGAGGGTCATGGGCACTTTCATTTTTACAGATATTGATTATAGAGCCACCCGGCAGATAACCCCCTTTAACCACTTCCTTGGAGTCGACTGAAGCACTGCAGTGAAATGCAACAAAACGTCATAACTTCTGGAGTTCGCAACCGATTTTCACAAAACTTGACACATGGGCTACGTTTGTCCTACAGATGAATGTGAACTCTCAGAATTGGCACATATTGAGTAGGGGACCCCTGGAAGCAGGAACCCTCCTTTGGAAAACAGCCGATGAATTTGTAAAAGTATAGTTTTTTAAGCAGCACTGAAGTATTGACGTAAATGTTATACACAACTGCTATTTAATACCCGAGCAACGCCGGGTACCTCTGCTAGTATATATATATATATATATATATATATATATATATATATAAAGACAAACATAGAATATTCGAAAATATTCTGTATGTTTATAATAAACATTTCGAAGACCCAATCGCTATAGAATAGAATACGTCACGTATTACAATTTGAGATTCTCGATAAAAGCAAGGGAAGTAACCTACGCGTTTCATTCTTATTAGAAATCATCAGGATTACATATCCAGTGCTTTTATCGAGAATGACACAGCTAGAGACTTATAGAATACTTAGCTGTGTACAGGAACTGGTTTGAAAGAGCGGTTGCCGGTCCGGCAGAAATTAGAATTTGGATATAATGCTCTGAAATAGCGATATATATGTGAAGACAAACATAGAATATTCGAAAATATTCTGTATGTTTATAATAAACATTTCGAAGACCCAATCGCTATAGAATAGAATACGTCACGTATTACAATTTGAGATTCTCGATAAAAGCAAGGGAAGTAACCTACGCGTTTCATTCTTATTAGAAATCATCAGGATTACATATCCAGTGCTTTTATCGAGAATGACACAGCTAGAGACTTATAGAATACTTAGCTGTGTACAGGAACTGGTTTGAAAGAGCGGTTGCCGGTCCGGCAGAAATTAGAATTTGGATATAATGCTCTGAAATAGCGATATATATGTGAAGACAAACATAGAATATTCGAAAATATTCTGTATGTTTATAATAAACATTTCGAAGACCCAATCGCTATAGAATAGAATACGTCACGTATTACAATTTGAGATTCTCGATAAAAGCAAGGGAAGTAACCTACGCGTTTCATTCTTATTAGAAATCATCAGGATTACATATCCAGTGCTTTTATCGAGAATGACACAGCTAGAGACTTATAGAATACTTAGCTGTGTACAGGAACTGGTTTGAAAGAGCGGTTGCCGGTCCGGCAGAAATTAGAATTTGGATATAATGCTCTGAAATAGCGATATATATGTGAAGACAAACATAGAATATTCGAAAATATTCTGTATGTTTATAATAAACATTTCGAAGACCCAATCGCTATAGAATAGAATACGTCTCGATAAAAGCACTGGATATGTAATCCTGATGATTTCTAATAAGAATGAAACGCGTAGGTTACTTCCCTTGCTTTTATCGAGAATCTCAAATTGTAATACGTGACGTATTCTATTCTATAGCGATTGGGTCTTCGAAATGTTTATTATAAACATACAGAATATTTTCGAATATTCTATGTTTGTCTTCACATATATATCGCTATTTCAGAGCATTATATCCAAAAATATATATATATATATATACATGTAAAGTTATATTTAAAATTGTTGGGTTACAACTAGTAAATATTTATAACTGATATAAAAGCACTCGACAAATATTTGGAGTATATTTACAATATTAAATAAATGGAAAACTATATTTATAAAACCATATTTATTTCATTATATATATTTCGGGGATATCATATTAACAATATGCTATGCCTTCATCAGACAAAATACAATATAAACAGTTTTATAGATAAATATATTCGACATACCGTAATAAACATCAACTTCATTTCAAATGAAGTTGATGTTTATTACGGTATGTCGAATATATTTATCTATAAAACTGTTTATATTGTATTTTGTCTGATGAAGGCATAGCATATTGTTAATATGATATCCCCGAAATATATATAATGAAATAAATATGGTTTTATAAATATAGTTTTCCATTTATTTAATATATATATATATATATATATATATATATATATATATATATATATATATATATATATATATATATATATATATATATATATATATATATATATATATATATATATATATATATATATATATATATATATATATATATATATATATATATATATATATATATATATATATATATATATATATATATATATATATATATATATATATATATATATATATATATATATATATATATATATATATATATAGTGAAGGCGTGTGGCTGAGTGGTTAGAGAATTGGATTCGCAATCGTAAGGTTGTGAGTTCGATTCCTGGACCAGGCGATGCGTTATGTCCTTGAGCAAGACACTTTATTTCACGTTGCCCCTTCTACCTGGAGTTGCGACCGATAGATAGTATTAGCAATTGGAAAGACCAACGGAAACATTGTTCCCTCGGTCCGATTTGACGAAAGTCGATCGTTCCTACATATATATATATATAGAGAGAGAGAGAGAGGTAGTGAGACAGAATTATTATCAATATGGAAGTTCTTCAAAACAGAAAAAAAAAACTTCTATTTTTTCAAATTATTTTTTCATATAGGTGCTTCCGGTTCCGGGAAAAGTACCTTTATTAAACAAATGAGAATCAAATATGGTGACGGCTTTCCCGAAAATGAACGCCATTACTTCAAACCATTTATTTACGAGAACATCACGCATGCGCTGCATCATGTCTTAGATCACATGGTAAACATGAAAATCATATATAATGACCCCTCGATGCATGTAAGTATGATAACTACTTTTTATTTGAGAGGGGATTGAAGGGGTGCAGGTTATCATCATCATCATTAACAGCATCATTAACATCATCATCATCATCATCATCATCATCATCGCCATCATCGTCATCATCATCATCATCATCATCATCATCATCATCATCATCACCATCAACATCATCATCACCATCAACATCATCATCATCATCATCATCATCACCATCAACATCATCATCACCATCAATATCATCATCATCATCATCACCACTATCATCATCATCATCATCATCATCATCACCACTATCATCATCATCACCATCATCATCACTATCATCACCATCAATATCATCATCACCATCAATATCATCATCATCATCATCACCATCACTATCTTCATCATCATCATCACCACTATCATCATCATCATCATCATTATCATCAACGTTGTCAATTCCTATCTAGATATTTGATTCAGTTTAATATTTTAATCTTCATATTTTTTGTCTTTATTTCTTTGATTCTGTTTATTTTATTATTTTTATTATTATTTCTATTTTATTGTTTTTCTCATTTCTGTTTTCATTTATTTAACTATTTTGTTGTCCTTATTTTCTGTTTTGTTCTTTGTTTCTATATTCACTGTTTCTATTTATGTTCCTACTGTTCCTCTTTTTGCTTTTCCCTGTTGTTATTTCTGTTTTTCGATGTTTATATCCCTGTTTTTTTTTTCATTGTCCCTATTTCTGTTTTCGTCGTTCTTATTTCTGTTTTCACTGTTCCTATTTCTGTTTTCATTGCTCTCATTTCTGTTTTCACTGCTCCCAGTTCTGTTTTCACTGTTCCCATTTCTGTTTTCATTATCCCCATTCCTGTTTCGCTGCTCCCATTTCTGTTTTCACTGCTCCATTTTCTGTTTTCACTGCTCCCATTTCTGTTTTAACTGCTCCCATTTCTGTTTTCACAACTCCCATCTATGTTTTCACTGCTTCCATTTCTGTTTTCACTGCTCCCATTTCTGTTTTCACTGCTTCCATTTCTGTTTTTAACGGCTCCCATTTCTGTTTTCACTGTTCCCATTTCTGTTTTCGTTATTCCCATTTCTGTTTTCGTTGCTCCCATTTCTGTTTTCATTATTCCCATTTCTGTTTTCGTTATTCCCATTTCAGTTTTCATTGTTCCCATGTCTGTTTATTTTATTTTTGTATTCGTTCTTTTTATTCCGTTTTCGTTGTTTTTAATATCTCTGTTGTCATTTTGTTCTGTTTTTTGTCTGCTTTTATTCCTGTTTTATATATTCATTTCTATTTCTATCTATGTATAATTTCTGTATTTCCCTCACTCTCACTCTCTCTCACTTTCTCTTTCTTGTACTTCGTCTTCTATGGCAGGAAACGGTGAGTGAGTTTGAGAAGAAGTATCCACGTATCCGGGCATTACTCCTACACACAGTCGAAGAAGATGAGGCTCGCTTTGACCAATTGAGCACCAATCTATTCCCCGCTCGACCCAGACGTCTTTCGAACTTTTACTGTCATTACGAGAAACCAGATATTTCCTTAATCCTGCAGGTTTGGCATAACTCTGGCGTTCAACAGTGTTACACGAATCTCATAGATCCTGACAATGAAATATTTCTGCCCTACTCTGAAGAATAGTGAGTACCAAATACCATTTAACTTTGCCTTTCATCCCTACGGGGTCGATAAAATAAAATACCAGTAATACACTGGGTAATTGCTGGCCTTGTGCCAAAAAGTAGAAACAATTATTAAGTTTTGAGTTCGGTGGATTGGCAGTATCAGTAGAGAGTCGGACTCCATGCTTTGAGTTCAAATCCCGCCGAGGTTAACTTTACCTTTCATCCTTACGGGGTCGATAAAATAAAATACTATTAATGCAGTGGGATAATTGCTGGCCTTGTGCCAAATGTAGAAACAATTATTAAGTCTAACAAGGGCGCCGTGCTTTGCAATCAAAAAGTTACATCCCTTTATGGTCTGAGTTCAAATCCCGCCGAGGTTTACTTTGCCTTTCATCCTTACGGGGTCGATAAAATAAAGTACCAGTGATGCAGTGGGATAATTGCTGGCCTTGTGCCAAATGTAGAAACAATTATTAAGTTTTGACAGGTTTTTTTTTGTTTTGTTTTATTAATTGTTTTTCAAAATTGTTCAAAAATGCCGGACCAAATACTTCCTTATACGTTCTGAGTTCAAATTCTACCGAAGTATCTTGGAACCACTGGACATTTCAATTATTGAGGTTCGAAAAGTTTACTCTTGCTAACATGGTGCTCGGGGTGAAACATTACTAAATGACAATTAAAAATGGAGGAGGATTTGAGGAAACCTGGGAATGAAAATGGGTAGGAGGGACCAATGTGACCTGAATCTCTGAGAACCACTGTCTTTGAAAGAAAAGACCTCTTTGAGAACCACAGTCTTTGAAAGAAAAGACCTCTTTGAGAACCACAGTCTTTGAAAGAAAAGACCTCTCTGAGAACCACTGGTACAGTGAAGAAGGAAAAACATAATGAACATTTAAGTTCAGATCACGGAAATTACCACCACGGGACTTGTTGTTGTTGTTTCTGCTGCTTTTATTTGTCTCCAGAAAGAGAAGAGGAGATTGAAAGATAGACAGAGATAAATTGGTCAATTTCTTTATTATATATCAATTTACTATCGCATGTTCAGGGGTGATAAATTTACACGCGCGCGCGTGTGTGTGTGTGTATGTGTTGCTTTGAAAACACACACACACACACACACACACACACACACACACACACACACACACACACACACACACACACACACACACACACACTACATAAACCACATATGCATACATACATGTAGGCAAAGACACACTTAAATATATATATAAATATATATATATATAAATATATATATATATATATATTGGTAAACGGAATAGAAAATGCTGACAAATTGTTCACAGTGAAAAATAGTTTAATTAGGAATAAATGAGAATTAGTAATTGTATTGGTTAGTATTCAGTTTTGGTTTTAAGTGTTACCGGTTGCGCATTTCTAAATGCTTTTCAAAAATAATTTTGAGATAGAGCGTCCGTGATGTGCAGAAAATTGCTTATTGTAATCCAGTTCGTGGTGAAGATAGCCAGTTCCATGGATGGTTTCAACGTACGGTTAGGGGTAACTCCACAAGTTTTTAAGAATCACGTTCAATCTTGGAGTATAAAGTATAAAAGAGAAAACGCAGGTAAGCATTAAAAAAAGGATTTTATCCTTTTTTTAATGCTTACCTGTGTTTTCTCTTTTATTCTATATATATTTTTTATTCTCTCTCTCACTCTCTCCCTCTCTCTCTCTCTCTCTCTATATATATATATATATATATATATATATATATATATATATATACACACAAACATCTACGCACATATACATACATACACACAAGCATATATACATACTTGTTGTAAACACATACATACAGATAGTTGTTTCTACTTTTGGCACAATGCCAGCAATTACCCCAGTGTATTACTGGTACTTTATTTTATCGACCCCCGTATGGATGAAAGGCAAAGTTAACCTCGGCGGGATTTGAACGCAGTCCATAAAGGGACATAACTCTATGCTGGAAAGCATAGCATCCGACTCTCTACCGATACTGCCAATCCAACATATAATTACATGTACTTACACACACACAACCTTACATGTATGAATACATAGATAACCACACACACACACACACACACACACACACACACACACACATATATACACACACACACACATACACTCATACACACAGACACTCATTCACACAGACACACGCACACACACAGACACACACCCACAGACGCACACTCACACAGACACACACACACACACTCACACACACACAGTCACACACACACAGACACTTACACAGACACACTCACACAGACACACACGCACACACAGACACACACACACAGACACACACTCACACAGACACAGACACACTCACACACACACACACACTCACACACACACTCACACAGACACACACACACAGACACTCACTCACACAGACTCACACACACACACGTATGTGCATGTACGTATGGATGCTTTTATATGCGTGTACGTTTCAGTGCATATAAATATGTATGTATGTATGTAGGTGTGTGTGTGTGTTTGTGAATGTGCGTGTGTGTGTTTGTGCGTGTGTGGTTGTGACTCTGTGTGTGGAGTTATGTATTCATGTGTGTCAGGAAGTGTATAAGTGCGAAGATGTGTTTATGTGTATATTTAAGTATGTCTTTGCGTTCATGTATGTATTTATGCACATGTGGTTTATGAAGTGTGTGTATGTGTGTGCATGTGTGTGTGCGTGTGCATTTGTGTGTGTGTGTGTGTGTGTGTGTGTGTGTGTGTGTGTGTGTGTGTGTGTGTGTGTGTGTGTGTGTGTGTGTGTGTGTGTGTGTGTGTGTGATAGATAGATATACACAACCAGTCGTTACTTCTTCAAACGTTTCCATAGAATGAATATGTAAGAATACACTACTCTGTGCATCCTTCCATTTTCAAAGCAATAGACTGTGATTTGAGGAATTTCACTGCTATTTCTAGCAGATCAATACATAGAGGCTTCTTCTTTCACCGTTGATTTCTACATAAAATCCCATGATAATGCCTAAACGTTATCTGAAGGGTTCAGTATCAATCCGGGGGCATCATCAGGTATTCCGAAATTTATCCAACAATTAACAGACACAACCCAAGACACAATATAATAGACACAATCAAGACTTGAAGGCGGCTACCCGGACTAGCAACTGCTAATTTTTGGTCGCCTTTCGTCTTGGGCATCTCTCTCTGCTTTTCAGCCCCTTTGATTGTGTCTATTATATTCCTTTGTTAAATTTCGGTATGCCTGATGATGTCACCGGATCATCGGATTCATACTGAACCTAGTCATTGAAATGTTCATAGTATAATAAACCTTTAAGGAATTACAGCAAGTCCAGCCTCCTGTCATTTATAATATTACTAGCATTAAAGCCCGGCGTTGCTCGGGTCAGTAAGTTACCAAAGTTAGGTTGCACCACCCATTTTATGGCAGCACTTTTTTGTCTGCCAGGCACTGGGTGAATGAATTGCAGACCTGGACTGCCGAAGAAGGAGCTGCGCCAGCAGTGACAATTGTAGTTTCGCCTATGGATATTATCTATGTGCAAAGAAGTGTTGAAATTTATTGTTTCACAGTACTTGCGCCACACGCGCGTAGACGATGCCAGCCGAACAACAGAGCTGCGATGGAGTTGTTCTGCATGGTTGTCTAATGTGTGTTTTCTAAATTTAAGACAGTAGGGAGGGTGTGATATGGAGGAGAGTTAGCTGCTGTTTCTAGCAGGTTTAGTGACCTAATAGAGGATATTACTGTGTATAGTAAATAAACTGATACTTCTTTCGCGTTTCTTGAGAGATGTTTTAAAAAGGATTTATCGCTATTTTTTTTGTTGTTGAATAAATTTATCTGTTGCTATTGAATAATTGTTGTTTTGACTCAAAAACAGACGTTCTCTCTCTCACACACACACTCTTTCTCTCTCTCTCACACACACACTCTCTCTTCTCTCTCTCTCTATCCTTCATTTCTTTTCTCTCTTCTTCGGCGTTCCTAAAGGAAGTTTGTAAGTTTAAGCGTATATAAGAGAAAGTTGCAGCATGTATGTAGTTTTATCGAATTTTAAGGGGAGTAGAGAGAGGAATCAGATTGTATTAGAGGGTGAAGCGTCATGTATTTAGGTTTATATCGATTATTTCCGTAATTGTGGGTGACTTTAAAATAAATAAAGAATCGTTGACCTAAGTTAGACCATTTATAACATTCTTATAGACTTTGAGTCGAAGCGGTTTTAAATTGTGTAAATGTATAAACATGGAACACGCACACACACAACAACAACAATCTGCCTTTTATAGATAATGATGATATATATAAATAATATTTTAAAGCTGAGCGTCGTGTGTATGTATTATGTATGTATCCTACACACCTCCCTATAGTTTCTTAGCTTTACTCTCTCCGTCGCTCTTCCCTCTCTCTATAATAGATCATTCCCCTCTCTATAATTTAACTGCTTTACTCTCTCTGTCGCTCTTCACTCTCTATATGACAACACTGTTTTAGTTTCCGTATCTCCCTTCAATCATCTGTCGTCGCTCACATAAGTAACACACACACACACACACAAAAACACACACACATGCACACAAATACACATACTTTCACCCCTGGTTTCGCCAATTGCCGGATAACATCAAAACAAAACACACAGACACACACATGCACATACACA
>CAXHJY010001408.1:0-7500 GCA_964016885.1 Eledone cirrhosa
CTACCCCGTAAGGATGAAAGGCAAAGTTAACCTCGGCGGGATTTGAACTCAGAACGTAAAGGGCCATAACTATGCTGCAAAGCTTGATGTCTGACACTCTACCGATACTGCCAATCCACCACCAGTCGACTTTAACTAATACGACACGAACCTAATTATGTACATATTTTGGTATCGATCACCTTCGAGATCTCAGTCGCCATTGACCACCGTATAGCTGCTGACCTCCTCCGTAAAATTTGGAATGACAGCAGCCCGTCTGAGGAAGGAGCCCTGCGAGGTGTAGTGGCTATTGTAGCGAGTTTACCTGGCCATTGCCCACGGCAATGGCTTTGCCATTTTCTCCGCAGGACACAGCCGAAACACCGCTCTAAGCTCTAAGTGTAGAGTCTGTCAACCCTCCCCTCCCCTCTCTTTCTTCCCTTGCCTAATAGTTCTTTCCCTCCTTTTCCTCTCATTTATGGCAATTATAATCCTTTCCAATGCCGTTTTATTTATTTCTGTATGTTTGACTAAACATTAAATTCTTTATCATTTTTATGTAATTTTAAAAGCTATAGCTTTGCATGCTAATTACCAAAATCACACATTTAATTATTAATGTAGTTACATGATGAATGTGCGAAATTTCGTTCAAAAACAGATATTTCATAAACTTGAGTGTAGTTTCAAAATGCCCTAAAAACCCTGTATGACATCCCTACGTTTCCGTCAAGAGATACAGGACCATGGATACGTATCATCTAAATAACCACAAGGAGATACAGAATTGGGGAGCGTGTCTTCTCTATCACTTATAATAGTATTCGGGAATATATATATATATATAAAGGATAAAGGATAAACGATCGACTTTCGTCAAATCGGACCGAGGGAACAATGTTTCCGTTGGTCTTTCCAATTGTTAATACTATCTATCCGTCGCAACTCCAGGTAGAAGCAGCAACGTGAAATAAAGTGTCTTGCTCAAGGACATAACGCATCGCCTGGTCCAGGAATCGAACTCACAACATCACGATTGCGAATCTAATTCTCTAACCACTTCGCCACATGCCTTCACACACACACACACACACACACACACACACACACACACACACACACACACACACACACACACATATATATATATATATATATATATATATATATATATATATAGAGAGAGAGAGAGAGAGAGAGAGAGAGAGAGAGAGAGGTAATATTAATATTATCCAATTACCAGTATGAGATTAGCTCGATGTAAAATAAATATAATACAGAGCCGAAATACTTTATAAATAACAATCAAAGTGTATTTAATAACATTTAATTACTAACCTTCGTTTCATATAATCATAAAGAATGTTCTTTAACAAAGTTATATGTGTTCTAGCTTTTAATTTATACTCCGATGACCCCGCCCTTGTGCTTGGATGAAACGATCGTTAGTAATTAAACGTTATTAAACACGCCTTGGTTGTTATTTATAAAGTGTATATATATATATTGTTATACTTAGGGAGGCCCATGCTGCCTATAAAGACACATACACCTTGGTTTTCACTTCAATTTGTTATACATTTCCGGTTTGCTGGTTGGTTCGATAACCGGATGGTTGTTTATATATTGTCAAAGTTCTTACGTCACGCATTCTGTGACCTCAGTGACTGGGTTTTTATTTTGTCTCTCCTTTGTTCTGTCCTAAACTATCTCATTATATATATATATATATATATATATATATATATATATATATATATATATATAGTAAGTTATTCCGGGTTGAATCGGAGGTAACCACAGTAAGTAAGGTACTCAATACTCCGTTCATTGCCAGAGAACGTCTCTATGTACCACCCAAGAGAACATTAGTCTACGACTTCTTTTATACCATAAACGTGGTTCTGTCTTTGTGCGTAATTGTTTTTCACCGCTCCTATTAATGACGTATTATTCGTTTTTTCCCGTTCTTTGCCAGGGAACGTTTCCACGAACCAAAGTATCGTCTTCCTGTCTTCCTCCGGTTGCAACGTTTTTTGAAATATCCACTTCTGCGTTTACAGATTGACTTTGTTAGTTTCAGAAGATCCCGTTATATATATATATATAAACTGCTTATATTCGCCCCGCTTATACATTCTGCATATTAATTCTTCTCAAATATTAACTCCAGTTTATTATTTAATATTGCAAGGCGGTGGATTGGCAGTATTGGTAGAGTGTCGGACGCCATCCTTTGGCGCATAGAGTTACGGCCCTTGCCATTCTGAGTTCAAATCCCGCCGAGGTTAACTTTGCCTTTCATCCTTACGGGGTCGATAAAATAAAGTACCAGTAATACACTGGGTAATTGCTGGCCTTGTGCCTAACGTAGAAACAATTATTTAATATTGCAACTTTAAGTATTGAGCATGCTTCGGTTTGTTTAAGAAATCTAACACAATATATCCTGATATATTCTCTTCTGAATTTAGGATTCATTACTTCTATTTTATATATATATATATATATATATATATATATACATGTTATATATACACATTTTATATATATATATATATATATATACACATTTTATTAAGGCTGAATAGTGAGACTCACTGTTCAGCCATAAAAAATAAAATGTCACTCTCTCTCTCTCTCTCTCTCTCTCTCTGAAGAGGCTAACAGAGAGAGTGACTGTTAGAGAGGGTAAAGATACAGAGAAAGAGGAAGCAGTAAGAACGAAATAGACGGGTCACAGCGGGGGAAAATATATGTGTGAATATGAGAACAAACGTGCTGCGTGGTTGCAAATGGGTTACAGATGAATAAAGTTAGTCCTTCATCAGTGATCTTCCAAACAAATTCATCGCCGTCATATATATATCTATGTACACCCCCCCCCCCCCCCCCACACACATATATATGCTAATACAATGCTCCTTAATTGCTTGCAGAGCCATCTTCTAGTATATACATCATCTTATTAGTGTGTTCATAACATCACTTTTCAACAGACGATCAAAGATCACGTCACTTGCCAATCAAGTAAAATACAGTGGTATAACTCCGCAATATAAATATACGCATTGTAGTGTATATAGTGTGTTGTGTCGTATAGATCCCGCTAATCAACACACCATCTCAGCGTCTGCTATAGCTGTAGGAACATCGGCAATCAGTTATTTAACCGAAGACTTAACCTTATAGGCTTTTTTAGCAGCTCTGAATGCCTCGAGTGAAGCTATTGCAAGAATATTTTAATTCTTCTTATATTCAAACTATTGCCTTCAGCACAATTGCAAAAGTTCTTGACTTCTGAGATTCGTAAGAAACTTCAGGCAGAAGATTAGCCATTAGGTTGATATGAAGGTCTTTATAACCATTTATGCGTCTTCCCAAAAGACGTGATGTTCCACTCTTTGTAAAACTTTTCAATTCTGTTTATATACATGTATATATAACAGAACTTTTACAAACATATATTTACATACACATATATATGTGTGTGTGTATTTATAAACACATATATATATATATATATATATATATATATATATATATATATATATATATATATATATATATATATATATATATATATATAGGAACCAGTAAGACCCCGACAGCTGAGCTCAAGCCGTTTCGACGGCTAATTCTGGACTAATTAGGTGCGTTATGGTCCACCTGGTTCCTTACCACATTTCCTTCGTTATATATATATATATATATATATATATATATATATATATATAGGTATGTATGTATACGTACATACATATATGTATACAGACGTACAGTAGCATGCATATATATACATATATATATATATATATATATATATATGTATATATATGCATGCTACTGTACGTCTGTATACATATATGTATGTACGTATACATACATACTTACATTTAAGTAAGTGCCATACTAAGAGTGAGAAATGAAATTTCGTTTTCATTTTTTTCAACTTATATATATATATATATATATATAAGAAAGTGAGGTGTCCTACACGAGTGAAAGTATAAAGAAAAAGAGATGAAATCGAAAATGCAACTGGAGTCTTATTTTTTTTAAAATATATATATGTTTATTTGGTTCCTTTACCGGTTTTGCAGTTCTTCTGCTTTTCAAAAGGTGAGTTGAGATGGAGGATCTGTAGTTTTTCTCACATATATATATATATATATATATATATATATATATATATATATATATATATATATATATATATATATATATATATTAGAAAGTGAGGTTTTTTTTACAAAATGAAAAATAACCGAGGTGTCCTACACGAGTGAAAGTATAAAGAAAAAGAGATGAAATCGAAAATGCAACTGGAGTCTTATTTTTAAAAAAAATATATATATTTATTTGGTTCCTTTACCGGTTTCGCAGTTCTTCTGCTTTTCAAAAGGTGAGTTGAGATGGAGGGTCTGTAGTTTTTCTCACATCTGTGGTTTTTCTCACAATATATATATATATATATATTTATTAAAATAACAGATTAAAGTTTAAGCAAAGAATCGCTGCTTTCACCCTTAACGGGATCTTCTGAAACTAACCAGTTTGTTAGTTTCAGGAGATCCCGTTAAGGGTGAAAGCAGCGATTCTTTGCTTAAACTTTAATCTGTTATTTTAATAAATATTTGCTCTACGGTTCTTATATATTTGATATATATTTATCCTTATCGAGCCCTCTTTGGATTTTATTCTTCAAATTTATTATTATTACTATATATATATAGTATATGGAAGTATATGGAAGGAATATGGAAGTATATGGAAGGGTACAGTGTATGGAAGGAATATATTAAGTTAACGCTTGAAATAGCAGGAAGAGGATCTTAACGCTAGTCCTTCGTCAGAAGAAAGAATGATAAATAAGATATATATATATATATATATATATATATATATATATATATATATATATGCTGGTCCTTCGTCGGAAGAAAGAATGATAAATAAGATATATATATATATATATATATATATATATATATGCTGGTCCTTCGTCGGAAGAAAGAATGATAAATAAGATATACATATATATATATATATATATATATATATATATATATATATATATATATATACATAAATATATATATATATATATAAATATATATATATATATATATATAAATATATATATATATATATATATATATATATATATATATATATAAATATATATATATATATATATATATATATATATATATATGCATGTATATATTTATATATATATATATATATATGCATGTATATATTTATATATATATATATATATATATGCATGTATATATATATATATATATATATATATATATGCATAATGAACGAAAAAACGAAGATATGCGCCACGTATGACTTATTATCTTCGTTTTTTTCGTTCATTGCCAGAGAACGTCTCTATGCACCACTAAGAGAACATTAGTCTACGACCTCTTTTATACCATAAACGTGGTTCTGTCCTTGCGCGTAATTGTTTTTCACCGCTCCTATTAATGACGTAGTATTCGTTTTTTCCGTTCTTTGCCAGCGAACGTTTCCACGAACCAAAGTATCGTCTTCCTGTCTTCCTCCGGTTGCAACGTTTTTTGAAATATCCAGTTCTGCGTTTACAGATTGACTTTGTTAGTTTCAGAAGATCCCGTTAAGGGTGAAAGCAGCGATTCTTTGCTTAAACTTTTATCTGTTATTTTAATAAATATATATATATATATATATATATATATATATATATATATATATATATATATATATATATATATATATACATGCATATATATATATATATATATATATATATATATATATATATATATATATATATATATATATATATACATGCATATATATATATATATATATATATATATATATATATATATATATATATATATATATATATATATATATATATATATATATTTATATATATATATATATATTTATATATATATATATATATATATATATATATATATATATAAATATATATATATATATATATATATATATATATATATATATATATATGCATGTATATATATAGGATATGCTTTCGCATATATATGCCTAATATATTCCACTGGCAGAATACAAAGTATCTGTGAAACTGTAGAGGTCATCTGCCTGATGAGGCTTATATCTGTGTCTGATTATCACGGGGGGGGGGGGGACATTATGTTGGCTTGACCATTAAACTATTATATAAATCTTTGGACCCATATAAGTAAAGATACAGGAACTGGTAGACTGAGGTCACACATACAGACGGAGACACACAGACGGAGACACACAGAGGCATACACAGACGGAGACACACAGAGGCATACACAGACGGAGACACACAGAGGCATACACAGACGGAGACACACAGAGGCATACACAAGGACACACCCACAGGCAGACACAGGCTCACACACTGTGATCGTAGAGCGAATTTTTTCAATCACACACCCATGCTTGTGCTTGCAATATTGCTCTGAAATCTACTAAAATATCGTGTTTATCGTATTTAACTACAAGGTTATCGAATCGATTGACAGCGTTAACAGCAGATCGAAAACAAACCCGATCAAGCTGTTATAAAAAATATTCGTTTAGCTTACTTTTATAACTATCATATGAATTCACAGAACAAACTGTAAAAAAAAAAAATATTTTTGTATGGATTCTATTTACTTTGTAACGTAAGCTGAATCAGTATGTATGTGAGCACACTCACGATCTGGCTACATTTCGAGAATATGATCTCAATACACATAAACATTATATACCGTATTTTTCTGCATATAAAATGTCTGGACTCATCCTACTTGTCGTAGTTAGCAAAGCAAAGGTTAGCGGTTAACCGTTAGTCTACACCGCCAACGAGAAGCCATGCTAATGACTGTATAGAAATTAATCCTTTCCTTATCATATTTCTAATCATATTAAATATTTGCCCAAGATATGACTAACTTAATAACACCGCCCGACTATATTTTTCAAATAATCAGGATTTTGGAGAAATTTAGTAATATGATTAATTTTTCATTATCAATTTGCAGCTTGGAACATAACTTAACAAAGGTTTTTACATAACATTATGATGGAAGGTTTTAAGATAATTCAAAAGGTCAGCTCTGTCACATTCTGTGTCACGATGAATCAGCCTGAGAGTTATCTTAATGGTGTACGTGACCTAGTGGTTAGGCTCTTGGATGTACGATCATACCGTTGAAGGTTCGATTACTGGACCGGGTTGTGTATTGGGTTCTTGAGCAGAATATTTCATTTCACATTGCTCCAGTATACTC
This sequence comes from Eledone cirrhosa, assembly GCA_964016885.1. Lineage (NCBI taxonomy): Eukaryota > Metazoa > Mollusca > Cephalopoda > Octopoda > Eledonidae > Eledone > Eledone cirrhosa. The sequence goes on from CAXHJY010001408.1 coordinate 7,284, forward strand.
AGTTGAAAATGAGCAGCAATAGTAGCTGTAGTTTTAACCCTGTGAAAGACTGGCGTCCTGCCCAGGTGTTGTCTTGTATTCTCAGGCGCTTCACACTAATAAAACCGGTGAACCTCCGAGATAGGTTTTTAGTTCGTGTCTTTGGAATACTCAGCCGCTGACACTATGCTACAGTATGGAATGTACTTGAAAATTCAAAGTATCGCCCTTGTCACCT
>CAXHJY010001408.1:12500-15000 GCA_964016885.1 Eledone cirrhosa
AAACGGATCTTCTCGTTGGTTAAGATGCCTCTACAGATACTATGTAGCTGTAAATATATTTAGTCTAATCAGTGGCGTATCTTCCTCCAAATTAAACTAAGAACATGGCTGAGGGTGACGAAGCACTCAGGGACAGCTTCTGCTAGAATAATTAATAGTAAAGTGACAGCTAATATAGTTGAAGTGAGTCAATATTTTAGATAAGAAATAATACAATTTTGTTATAATGTCTGAATCCTTAATTCTGACGAGGAAACGTAGCGGAGAAACCTCCAGAATCTTAATTAGCGTATATACTCGAATATAAGTCGACCCTATTTTATGTCTAAGAAATTGGCAAGATTTGAGACCCTGTTTAAAAACCTGATGCAGCTAATCAATACATCATGATTAAATGGCGTATATAAGACGAACTACCCCCACATTTTACCATCGATTTTTAGTCACATATTGTTAGGCTTATTTTGGAGTATACGCTGTACTCAAGATTTAGAAGATTGAATGCTGCTCGTCTTAGGGATAAAAATGTGAAGAGGACATTGCGAGAAGAGATGCAGGTTGCAGATCTTGGTGAGGGTTGGCCGACCCTTAACAAGTCGGTTTATGATGTAGGCAGGCGTGTTCTGGAATTGGTGCAGAGAAAACATCAAGACTGGTTTAATGAGAATGATGAACATATAGAAGACTTATTGGCTGATAAGAGGCATGCTCTGTCATACTACTTGACGGCAAAACCACAGGAGACGAATAAGTTGCATAAGGAACTCAAGGATGTGAAATCAGGTGTTAGGCGGAGTCTTTCTCAGATGAAAGATCAGTGGTGGAGTGAGAAGGCTGATGAGATACAAACTGCGTCAGATTCCAATAACACAAAGCTGTTGTACAGTCTCTTTCGTGAAGTTTATGGACCGTCTTCTTCTCTGGTGACATCGTTTAGCAGCAAGGATGGCAAATAACTTCTTCGTGACTCACAAGGAATTCTACGAAGGTGGCGAGCTTTTGAATCAGCCGTCTGTCCTCAATGAAGATTTCCTCAATCTCATTCCAGAAAGTCCTCTGAAAGTAGCACTCGCAGAACCTCCGACGCTTGTGGAGGTTGCAGTGGCTATCTCGAAGCTGAACAGTGGACGGTCTCCATGTATGGATGGAATACATGCAGAGTTCCTACAATATGGTGGTGAGAGACTCCTGCAAAATCTTCATTCTTTGTTTGGCAGGATATGGGCTAATGAATCTGTACTTGAGGACTGGAGAGATGCAGTAATGGTGGTCTTGTACAAGGGAAAGGGTAACAGGAATGATTGTGGGAACTACAGAGGTATATCTGTCGTAGGGAAAGTTTTATGTAGGGTGCTTCTGGACCGTCTGCTGACACACATTGTAGATTGTGTTCTTCCTGAAAGTCAATCTGGTTTTCGTGCTGGACGCGGCACAACTGATATGATCTTCTCAGCGAGACAGCTCCAGGTGAAGTGCATGGAACAAGGCTTGGATCTGTATCAGGTTTTTGTCGATCTGACAAAAGCTTTCGATACTGTAAACAGAAATGCATTATGGAAGGTTCTCCAGAAACTTGGTTGCCCTGATAAGTTCCTTGCATTAGTTAGGTCTTTCCATGAGGACATGAAGGCTTGGGTTAATGTCGGAGGTAACATGTCGGAGCCTATCTCAGTAAAAAATGGAGTGAAACAGAGGGATATTCCAGCACCGACCCTGTTTGCCATATACTTTGCAATGGTTGTCTATATTGCATTCAGGAATTGCGAGCATGGTGTTTACATCCGATATCGAACCTCAGGCAGCATATTTAACATCAGGTGCTTTGCTGCAAAAACAAAAGTATTTACATCAATCATAAGAGACCTCTTGTATGCAGATGATTGCGATCTTGTAGCGCACACAGAGACTGATATGCAGCACATTTTGAATGCATTTTCTGATGCTTGCACTGCCCTAGGATTGACTCAGTCTCAAGAAAACCGTCGTCATGTACCAACCTGCCCCTGGTAAGCAGTACAGTGAACCAAATATCTATGTGTATGGTAAACGACTTGGAGTGGTTGATCAGTTTGTCTACCTGGGAAGCACTGTCAATCGATACAACCTTGATAATGAAATCCCACTAAGGATTAGAAAAGCAAGTGATGCTTTCGGAAAACTAGAAAGGCGCCTCTGGGGTCGGCGAGACATATACAAGAAGACAAAGGTAAAGGTGTACAAGGCATGTGTGCTCTCTACTCTTCTTTATGCCTGCGAGAGCTGGGTCACATATCGACACCATCTTAAGCAATTGGAGTGTTTCCATCAGATGTGTCTCAGGCGGATCCATGGCGTTCACTGGAGGGGCCACATCAGTGATGTCGAGATTTTGGAAAGCTCTCTGTGTGACAGTATAGAGGCTCTTGTGCTTAAGCACGACTCCGTTGGAGTGGTTACCTTGCCAGGATGAAGGATTCTAGATTACCAAAACGACTCTTTTGTGGAGAGTTAGTTAAAGGAA
>CAXHJY010001408.1:22500-27500 GCA_964016885.1 Eledone cirrhosa
CGGTGAGGAATACGTAGAGATGCCGCAGCCTGAGCGCGTGTTTGCGCATCGTCAACCACGGCATCCCCAGCCCTCCGTTAGAAGGGTGTTGGCAGCAGATGGATCTTCTTACCAAAGGAGCCCGCCTCTTCCAAAGGAATCGGAAGAGGGCGCGCTCCATTTTGGCGAGCGTTTTGGCTGGACAAGGCACGACGGTCAAGCGGTAGTAGATGGCGGACGCTATAAAAGTGTTCGCCACCTCCGCTCGACCTTTCAAGGATAGTTTGCACTCGGCCCACTTCTGGGTGAGTGCAAACACCTTGGCCGTCACTTCGTTCCAGTTCTTCTCCACCTGGAGGTCCGGACCAAACCAGACCCCGAGCAGCTTTACCGGTCCTTCCGTCCAGCGTCCGACGACGCCATCGGAAGGCATCGGTCTGCCTCTCCACGATCCGAGTTGCAAACCGATGGACTTGTCCCGGTTCAGCTTCGCTCCTGTGAGACTTTCGTATTCCTTTAGTAAGGTGCCGACTTCCTCGATTTGCGAGGCGCTCGACACCATTACTGTCACGTCGTCGGCGTAGGCCGACGCCGCTTTCCGCAGTCCCGGTTCCAGAGGGATGCCCTGCAATAGCTCCAGCTTCCGCAGTAGTGGCTCGAGAGTCAGTACGTACAGAAGGGAGGAGAGAGGGCATCCCTGTCGAATGGATCGCGTAATATGGAACGGCTCCGAGAGGTAACCGTTCACCTTGACCCTTGAGCAGATGTTGCTGTTGTGCATTGCAGCAATCCAGCCCCTGAACACGGGTCCGAAGCCTGCCGCCTCGAGCACCGCATCCAGGTAACGATGGTCAACCCTATCGAAAGCCTTAGATAGATAGATAGATAGATAGATAGATAGATAGATAGATATATACATATATATATATAGAGATAGATAGATAGATATATACATATATATATATAGAGATAGATAGATACATATATATATATATATATATATGTATATATATATATTGGTAAACGGAAAAGAAAATGCTGACAAATAGTGAAAAATAGTTTAATTAGGAATAAGTGAGAATTTGTGCATATATATATATATATATATATATATATATATATATACACACACAATATATAATACGAAGTATTCACAACCTCTAACTGGATTACCTATAACGATATTTTGTTATCCCTTATATATATATATACACATTTATATATTTATATATAAGGCGCCCACCCCCCAAATGTATACACAATTTGATTACTGTATACGCAATATTTATTAGAATGCTGTTGAAGTATCTATACATTTCTCTCGAAAGCCCTGCACATGTATAGACTCGTCTCCAGCCACAATATGCTCATCAGACTTGTTAATGAAGCAAAACCAGACATTTATATATATATATACGTGTGTGTGTGTGCGTGTGTGTGTGTGTGTGTGTGTGTGTGTATGTGTGTGTGTGTGTGTGTGTGTGTGTTTGTGTGTGCGGTAAGCCACAACAAATAACGCGCGCCATTTTATCCGACGCCCCTTATGATCACTATACTAATTCGCGGCAAACAACTGCCAGAGTATTTTCTCTGACTCGCTAATAACACTACTCCGCAGCAAATACCAAACTATCTTATGCAACGACATTACGACTTTGCCAATTCGATGCAACAAATACCGAGTCATCTTATCCGATGCACCAACGACTCTGTCAATTTACCGTCTTTTAGTAAAGTAAGATATGGAATATATGAATGATAAGAAAAGAACGAGAATAGAATATTTATATCGTTCATATATATATATTCTAGTTTTTTCTCATAACGGCGATCCATACTATATTCCCCCATGTGACAGATAACAACAGGACAGAAAGTTACTGAGTTTAATACAATATTTTATCTCAGACAGTGGTATAAATATACAAAAGCAGTAGAACTTAGCCAATAACGGAAATTGCATTTAGTCTAGAAAGGAATACGCTCACGAATATAAGAATTACAGGAGCTGGGGCCGTAATGCGCCATCTTCAGTATTCGGTAATTAGAAGGGTGGTAGGTGTAAAAGCCAAATTCACAATCTTCAAATCTATGTTCGTGCCAACTCTTACCTATGGTCATGAATCTTGAGCAATGTCCGAAAGAATACGATCGCGAATACAAGCGACCGAAATGGGATTCCTCCGAAGGGTCTTTGGAGTAACGTTACTCGATAAAGTGCGTAACTCGGAGGTCAGAGAGTTTCTCCATATAGAGCCGCTACTTCTCCGAACTGTGAGAGATAACAGCTCCGATACTACAGACATGTGGTTAGAATGCTTCAGGAAAGAAACTTTGGGCGGATTTTAATGGCAGAACCAACCGGCAGGAGAGCCAGCGGTTGACTCCCGAGCAAGAGGGTTGGATAATATAATATTCATGACCTCGGCTGGTCTCACTTAAGGATACAGCTGGATCAATTGGAGACGGTTGTTTCTGACAAGATCGATGTTTTTTTTTTGTTGTTTTTTTTAAAGTTTTTGCTTTACATTTGAAAAAGGAGTGATGGCTCTGAAATACCATGTTAAAATATACTTGGTAAAACATTACTTTTTTTGTATAAATTATCATCATTTTTCCTTTATATATTTCTACCACATTGTACCGGGTTTTTTTATTACATATCTCACAGTTTCGATTTAACAATATATATATATAATGATAATAATAATGATAATGAAATGAAGCAATGCTATTAAGTATTACGTAATCCGGCTATGAGTAGTTTCATCAGCGAGGAAAATTAGCCTTTTCGGAACACAGGTTAGTGCTAGCCTGCTGTCTTGGTTTGAATTTACCATTACAGTAGTAATATATATACATATATATTTGCCCATCCAAATCTAACATTGGGATTATTAGCAAAAATGCAAAATATTAGCCCTTCTTAGTTATAATTGTATGTAGATAATATATATAAGTATAAATACTATCATTGTGGCCAATAAATGGAATCATTGTGAATTGGCAGTATCGGTAAAGGGTCGGACATGCTTTCCACCATAGTTACGTCCCTTTACGATCTGAGTTCAAATCCCGCCGAGGTTAACTTTGCCTTTCATCCTTACGGGGTCGATAAAATAAGTTACCAGTAATGCTCTGGGTAATTGCTGGCCTTGTGCCTAAAGTAGAAACAATTATTATTATTATTATTACAGTTGCATTTATCTTGCTTTATGTTCATACGAGTTATCACCAAGTCACAACCGGTGACCTCAAGAGACAACAAGGTCCGCCATGTTCAAGAAAGAACATACATACTCACACATGCATCTTTAGTGTTTAGACTTGTGATGTACTTATATTGAAAGAATCTTCCTTAGTATATGGGCAGTTCCCATTAGTACTATCTTTTGTATTTCTCCTATACGCGGGTTTCCTGGGATTTGCGATAAGTAATCATTAGACCCCTTAGGTATCATTCCCAGAGCGCCCACAACCACTGGTATTGTTTTAGTTCTCAATTTCCACATATTATTATTATTATTATTATTATGTGTCTGTAAATTAAAGGTGGAAAACTGGGAGAGGGCACTTGCCCTGGTGGTCAGGGCCACTGTGGTCTTCTTAATGGGCTTTCTCCACAAATGTCCCTCGGAAGTCTCCCCCCTATTGGGGAATTTTTCTTTGTTATTTTATTTCATCCTCTGTTTTTTTTACACGCAGAAATGCCCATTTGTACCGTCCTATATTGTCCTGTACTGTCCTTAATGTCTACTTTATGTAAACCCTTGTGGTTAATAAAGAAAACATTATTATTATTATTATTATTATTATTATTGTATATATATATATGTATTGTTATATTGGTGGAGGGTCATATTGTTATAATATTGCCGGAAATAATAATAGAACACACTGTTTGGTTTGGTTTGGGATGGTTTTCGATTCTGTGTCTTTTATATCTCCCTAGTTAATTTATCTGGCAATCAATGTTTATCAGTGATTGACCAACGGTTAAAAAAAATAAAATAAAATATATATATATATATATATTTTTTTTTTTATCGATCGACTTTCGTCAAATCTGACCGTGGAAACAATGTTTCCGTTGGTCTTTCCAGTTGCTAATACTATCTCACGGTTGCAACTCCAGGTAGAAGGAGCAACGTGAAATAAAGTGTCTTGCTCAAGGACATAACGCATCGCTCGGTCCAGGAACCGAACTCACAACCTCACGATTGCGAATCCAATTCTCTTACCACTCAGCTAAACGCCTTCACTCTAAACACTGAGCCACACGCTTTCACTCTAAACACTGAGCCAGACGCCTTCACTCTAACCACTGAGCCACACGCGTTCACTCTAACCACTGAGCCACACGCCTTCACTCTAACCACTGAGCCACACGCCTTCACTCTAACCACTGAGCCACACGCCTTCACTCTAACCACTCAGCCACACGCCTTCACTCTAACCACTGAGCCACACGCCTTCACTCTAACCACTGAGCCACACGCCTTCACTCTAAACACTGAGCCACACGCCTTCACTCTAACCACTGAGCCACACGCCTTCACTCTAACCACTCAGCCACGCGCCTTCACTCTAACCACTGAGCCACACGCCTTCACTCTAACCACTGAGCCACACGCCTTCACTCTAACCACTGAGCCACACGCCTTCACTCTAACCACTCAGCCACACGCCTTCACTCTAACCACTCAGCCACACGCCTTCACTCTAACCACTCAGCCACGCGCCTTCACTCTAACCACTCAGCCACACGCCTTCACTCTAACCACTGATCCACACGCCTTCACTCTAACCACTGAGCCACACGCCTTCACTCTAACCACTGAGCCACACGCCTTCACTCTAACCACTCAGCCACACGCCTTCACTCTAACGACTGAGCCACACGCCTTCACTCTAACCACTGAGCCACACGCCTTCACTCTAACCACTGAGCCACACGCCTTCACTCTAACCACTCAACCACACGCCTTCACTCTAACCACTGAGCCACACGCCTTCACTCT
>CAXHJY010001408.1:37500-41049 GCA_964016885.1 Eledone cirrhosa
AAAACAGAAAAGAGATAAAAGCCATGAGATTTTCTTGCTGAAATGTAGTTTTTATAATCAATGAACATGATAGCAGCCGATAAATCAATATTTAGCAACATCATATCGTATATGAGGAAAACTATGCATTTTCCAAACGATAAGCCCTAGCAGTATATCCTTCCATTTTGTTTATTATTAATTCACCCTGATAAGAACAAACAAAATATATTTATTTAATAAAATATACAAACAATGTTCAAAACACTTTTATCTCTTAATCAATGTTTTTCTCTAAATCACGAGTGAAAGCTTTATAGGCAGTGCAGACAATAAAGTGTCTTTTCTGTCAACTCCCTTTGTTTTTTGCTCATCATTATTATTATTATTATTATTATTTGTTTCGTTGTTAATGTTTTCTTTGAAGTTCTCTTATTGAACGAAGCATATTTATTCCGGGCAGAGCACAGTATTTCAGTCGCTTCTTAAAATTTGAAATTAGTCTTGTCAGCCAAGTTTAACGTAAGCTGTTTACTAGCTTTTAACATCCGCTGTCATCTTATCAAAATGGCGTCGTTTCACAAGATGGCGCCATTGAAATAAGTTGAGATGAACTAGAGAAAGAGAGAGCTTCCATTGAATATGTTTGAACTAAGATATTAAAGTTCAGCTTAATAATTTTGTGAAAATATTATTCAACTTAAATACAATCTAATATAAATTTTAAAATCCTTTACAAAGATTTTTCGTTCCCACAACAGCATGTTACATAACATTAACTTATGTTCAATAGATTCAGAGTGTGTGTGTCAACAAGCATATCCAATCAGTGGATTTCTTGGTTAGAATGAAATCAACAAGCGTTGTGACGGAGAACTATTCTTCCACATAGCCAAATCCCATTACTAACAATCAATGTCTGTTTATTTTAAGAATGGAGACAAACGTCTGCGTACTCTGAATTCCTGATGTTGAAAGATACCTGAATATTTCTGTCATTAACTTCGTATTACTTGTGCTTTTGTTTTGTTTTTTTTCTATCAAGATTGTAGTTAATTATTCTGTTGCAATTGTGAGGTTGTGAGTTCGATTCCCGGACCGTGCAGTGTATGGTGTCTTTCAGCAAGACACTTTATTTCACATTGCTCCAGTTTACTCAGCTGACGAAATGAGTTCGCCAAGCCGCATCAGCCATTGCCTTTCCCTTGGACAACATCAGTGACGTGGAGAGGGGAGACTGGTATGCATAGACGACTGCTAGTCTTCCACAAACAACCATGCCTGGACGTGTGAGCCATCTGTATCCTATATATTATGTGTGTACGGTATCTATTCTCAGACCGGGCGCTCTCTCTCTCTCTCACTCTCTCTCTTTATATATATATATAGAGAGAGAGAGAGGGGGATAAATCGATTTATATATATATATATATATATATATATATAAATCGATTTATCCCCCTCTATATATATATATATATATATATATATATATATATATATATATATATATATATATATATATATATATCAGAGGAGACTGAGGTTGGCTGGACATGCTCACCGACATCCAGAGTTGACATTGCACTCAGTGCTCCTTTGGGAGCTCCTACATGGACACACTGGAAGAGGAAGACCAAGGTTAACATATGTTGATGCCCTAAGGACAGACACTGGTCTGTTGGAGACGCAGGACATGGCAGCGATAATGAGGGACAGAGACCGCTGGTGAGAACTCGTCCATGGATCTCGGGAATTTTACCCGCCTTAGATATATATATATATATATATATATATATATATATATATATATATATATATATATATATATATATATATATATATATATGTAAAAGGTAAACAGAAATAACAACACAATCGGTACAGTATATGGAAGGGATATATTAGGTTAACGCTTGATATAGCAGGAAGAGGGTTTTAACGATTCGGACGCTAGTCCTTTTTCAGAAGAAAGAAGGAGAAATAAGATAGATTGAGGGGATGGGCGGGATGGAATTGGAAAAATGTCTTTATATATATATATATATATATATATATATATATATATATGCAAAAGTTCTATTTAAAATTGTTGGGATACAACAAGTAAATATTTTTATAACTGATATAAAGCACTCGACAAGTATTTGGAGTAGATATACAATAATGGTTGCATTTTAATATAATTTGGTATCCCTGAAATATGTATAATGAAATAAATATGGTTTTATAAATATAGTTTCCATTTATTAATATCGTATATATATACATAAAGACATTTTTTTCCAATTCCATCCCGCCCGTCCGCTCAATCTATTTACATAACTTCGAATAACAGTTTGGCATAGACGAAACCACCTTTGGTTTGGGTAAATTATTTTGAGCAGTGGGCCACATAGGATGTAGACTATCATAAGGCGAACTTCACTACTAAAATATTCAAGGGAAATTTTGAATTCGGCATTCCATTCAGAAAGGCAAACGGGCCACAATTTGACCATGACTCGTATATATTAATAATCTTGATATATCTTTTTAAAATTGATTCAGTAATTGGCAGATATTACTTGTATTCATTTTGATGGTATCCCTAATCGTTTTGTTCGATTATTTCCATCCCAGTACTGTATCCCAGTACTGTATGCTTAGTGTCTGAAATGTATGTCAGTTATCACTAAATAAGATAGTGGGTGGCGCAGTGATATATAGCTAGGTTTGCACAAAACATCTTGAGGAAATGTGATTTTGAATTTTCGCTCGAAAAGGCAAGAAACCTCTGAGCCGTCGGGCCTCTAGCCTTATTCATATGTATGTATTTATATTTATTATTATTTCTGGCAATATTATAAAAATATGACCCTCCCCAAATATAACAATATATATATATATATATATATATATTATTATTAGGGTAAACATTGATGCAATTTAATTCAAGCACTCAACGTACTTTTTCCACATATGAGTGACGGAGTAAATATCGAATAAGGAAAAGCGAAGTAGTTTCAGATGTTCAAGTCCTTTAATAATAATGCTGTGATATATATTTCAAAGACGACACTGGCCACACTGTTCTGTGTGCGAGTGTCGTGACATCATCAGACAGCTCGTTACATAATAAGGTTCATGTCGATTCAATTTGGATTACCTCGGAAACAACCTTATTATGTAACAAGCTGTCTGATGGTGTCACGACACTCGCACACAGAACAGTGTGGCCAGTGTCGTCTTTGAAATATATATCACAGCATTATTATTAAAGGACTTGAACATCTGAAACTACTTCGCTTTTCCTTATTCTATATATATATATATATATATATATACATATATATATCACATAAGAAACGGAGAATCAGTGGTGCGACGAATAAGATTTATTAGACGTATTACAATCGTTTCTCTGGCACGATCGATGCAATGATCAAACCTGACTCTGAAATCGCAACATCCTCAGATATGTCTCGATTCTACGAAGCCTTGTTTCCAAATATATATCTGTGTGTGTATTATGTATGCATGTATGTAAGTATTATGTAAGTATTATGTATGTACGTATGTATCTATAAC
>CAXHJY010001409.1:5000-25000 GCA_964016885.1 Eledone cirrhosa
CGTAGAGTAAGAAATTTTAATAGTATTTCTATTAAAAATTTTACTATATTTATGTGTAGGGGGAAAATGCACCGTAATAAGGGAAAGAAAGATCTTAGCTAATGGTGTGGCCACCTCCATATTATATGGTGGATTATACCAACAAATGCGACGGGATCTATTTCTTCTAGGTCTATTTTCGTACTCTGTATATGCTACCTTATCGACAAATCCACTACGAGCAAGAGCTTCATTGTAATATGTGGAATGGTCGTTGAAAATACGCTCGTTGGTGGAAAGACGGGAAAGCCTCAACGAAACGTTTCTTACCAGGTTCTTGGTTATGCTGGCAGGATGGTTGGAATGCTTACTTATGTAATTAAGCGTATCATTCGGCTTTCGATACGGGTAATACAACCCATTCAATAAGTTGAGGGTAACGTCGAGGTAATTAACGACCGAGAGATTGGCCTCAACCTGTATAGAGAGGTTGAAGCCTTTAAAGAAGGCTGTGAGTTCTTTTCTGAACCTGTCGCAAGCACGAGGTCCACACTTAGTCATGGTCAAAAGACCATCATCACGGTACAAACCACCGCCCGCGTTGGGGAATTCATCCTTGATAGAGAAAAGAAGGAAAAGGCCGATAATATATATATATAATATATATAATATATATAATAATATATAATATATATAATAATATATATATTATATATAATATATATTATATATAATATATATAATATATATATAATATAATATATATATAATATATATATATATATATATAATATAATATGACAATAGAGTGTGATTTGAAGGAGATATGGCTGCTGTTTCTAGAAAGTCAAATGACCATACAATTATCCCATTTTTGGCTTGAGCCTATATCTTAAACATCATATGCTCAATCAAGTAACTAACTTAGAAAGATTACCCTTCAGCTTCATTATTACTTTATATTTACACATTAAATCGTAACGAAGTGAGTAATAAATTTATTGAAAGTTCATTGAGAGATCCTCTGTGGCATTATTGATAGATATCATTAAAGTCTTTAATTATGAAGGTGTTAACTGACTTTTATTGTATTACAGTCTATAAAGAGGTTTTAGTATTCAAATGAATGCTCCATGCTTGAAGCAGACTGACAGTGAATTAAATATGAAATCATGAAATCATTGCCAGACCATTTGGGAAACAGATGCACGTGCTAAATCTCTGTTTATTCTCCCACTCCTTACCTTTCTTCACACTCTCTCTTGTACTATATTTTGACGGAGAAACATAATAATAATAATGAAATTACTGTGTACAGTGGCCAGGTGCACTACAACTCATCAAAGGTGCATGCATAGTAAATAGAATAATATACAAATGTCAGGGAAGTGAACGGTGTATGAGTCATGATATACATGTGTGTATGTGTACGGAGGGGGAATATTAGGTGTAGTGTTGGTGAATCTCAGGAAGTATGGAGGTAAAACACTCACTCACTCACTCACTCACTCACTCACTCACTCACTCACTCACTCACTCACTCACTCACTCACTCACTCACTCACTCACTCACTCACTCACTCACTCACTCACTCACTCACTCACTCACTCACTCACTCACTCACTCACTCACTCACTCACTCACTCACTCACTCACTCACTCACTCACTCACTCACTCACTCACTCACTCACTCACTCACTCACTCACTCACTCACTCACTCACTCACTCACTCACTCACTCACTCACTCACTCACTCACTCACTCACTCACTCACTCACTCACTCACTCACTCACTCACTCACTCACTCACTCACTCACTCACTCACTCACTCACTCACTCACTCACTCACTCACTCACTCACTCACTCACTCACTCACTCACTCACTCACTCTACCTTGAAGTCTCAATTAACAGAATATGTACAATATAGGTGTGTATGTGTCGGTGTGTGGATTTGAACCCACAGACAGGCATGGTTCTGCTCAAGAAGTTTGCTTAGCAACCACATGGTTGAGTGTTATCTATTATAGTCATGAGCCTGCCAATGCCTTGAGAGAATTTCGTATATATATAGACACATACACATATATACATCTACACATCATCATCGTTTAACGTCCATCTTCCACGCAAGCATGGGTTAGATGGGAGTTGTTCCACTTGAGGCGAGATTGTTTCGTTCGTATAGGGCTGTCTGGCGGGTTTTCTACGGCTGGATGCCCTTCCTAACACCAACCACGTTTACAGTGTGGACTGGGAGGTTTTTACCGTGTTACCTACACGGCCACATTACAGCGTGGACTGTGTGTTTTTTTGTCGTGACACCTACACGACCTCATTTATTTAGGACTGGATGTTGTGGTACCAACATAACTTTACAGAGAAAGGGTGGTGTTGGTGGGAGTTGGGGTAGTGGGATGGGGGTGTATATTTGATTAAGAGGTGCCTACTGACTGTAGGTTTTGCTATGTACTTAGGCAAGGCGGGTCTTCTGTATTACTGCATGGCACCAAAGATCTCGGTCCAGTGACATTGTCTTAGAGAGGTGCAAGTGTGTAAGGTCGGAATTTATCAAATCGTCCCAGTCTTTTCTGGGTCTGCCTACTCCGTAACTTCCATCACACGCACGCACGAAAAGAAAGTCAACATGAGAGAACAATTGAATGCAATGAGGTCATATATTAGTTTAATGCTTGATATAGTAGGAAAGGATGTTATATAATGCATTGTGTATGTGTGTGTGTATGTGTCTGTACATGTGTGTGTGTGTCTTCAAACTGATAATGCTTATAGCAATCTAACATTTGTTTCTATCCCATACCAACAGTGGTTTGATGCAAAGTGTTGCCATCAGAAGTCCATCTGGTTGTAGAAAGATACCTTAAAATCTTGTCCAACCCATGCCAGCATGGACAAGTATAGATGTTTAGATAATGATGAAGATGAGGTATAAATTTATAAATAACAACAAATACATCAGTGGTCACTGACCAGTGGTCTGCAGGAAAATTTGGATATCATTTGCAATTTTTATGTTTTATTAATAACTAGCAGTAAAGGCCGGCCTTTGCTCGGGGTCGCTCAGTAGCTGTGTTAAAGTTACAATGTTAAGTTTCTTTTTTGGCTTAAAGTCTGTCTGCACGACTGTCTGTCTGCAGGCCTAACGAAATTTACAGATACATATATTTTAAATAAACTTATATAATTTTTGCTTTTTTTTACGAAATATTTGCTTGTTTTACGTAGTCTTTAAATAGACTTGTTTTCAAGTAAAAATATTGTTTTAAAAGGCTTTTAAATGGAAATGAAGCAAAACGGAAGCTTAGTGTTCGAACTGATGAATTTTGCAGGTCAAAATTTTGCTGGCTCGACAACTGTTCGTGTATTGTGTTAATGTCATTTTAAACGCTGAGAAAGCCAGCGTAATTTTTTTAATTTTTGCACGCAGAAAATGTAAACAGAACGTAAGACGCTCAATGTAAACAGAACAAAGGGAAATAACTCGTCACTTACGCTCAAAAATCGATACATTAGATTCGATTTCGTCACATAGGGTGGGTCAATTTGAAATATTTATTTTCCGATGTCTTCGCTAGGGCTCAATGTACAAGTATAGCAATTTCGGTGCAATTCCGTCAGAGATTCTAAGAGGAGATGTGTGCCAAAAATCGATAGACAGACAGACAACCACAGCTTTATATATATAGATTGTTTCTACTTTTGGCACAAGGCCAGCAATTACCCAGTGCATTACTGGTACTTTATTTTATCGACTCCGTAAGGATGAAAGGCAAAGTTAACTTCGGTTGGATTTGAACTCAGACTGTAAAGGGACGATACTATGCTGGAAAGCATGGCGTCCAACTCTCTACTGATACTGCCAATCCACCAAATAAAACAAAAATATTTTGTTAAAATATATTTTATAACCCCCCATAAAAAATGTTTTAATAGGTACATTTCATATTAATAAAATGGAAGTTCTCTGATCTTTATTTTACAAATGTATTTATCTTTTTAAAAAAATTCATAGTAGTGGTCCGTGAGGTGCGAAGGGTTGGCGACCACTGAAATACAGGGTGTCCCCCAAAAATGTATAAACATTTCAACAGCATTCTAATAAATATTGCCTGTACAGGTAATCAAAGTGTGTATATATGTTTTGGGGACACCCTGTATTTACTGAGAAGACTCAATGTAGTTGAGTCAAATTTATTTTACTTATTGGGTTCATGAGAAAACAATGGAATTCTGTTGATGATTGATCAATGTTCTAGTTGTTTGATCAATGGCAAAGCCTAATTGTGAAACTAATGTGCAAGTGGCTGGGCATTCTACAGATATGTACTATTAACGTAAGTTCTCAGGGAGGTTCAGTGTGTGAAAAAGCTCAGTTCTTTGGATTACAGGTGCAGTCTGTTTCCAAACAGGTTCCATCTACCCAATTTCAGTCACAAGGCTAACTTGAAGCTGTGTCACTTGCTCAAGATCCCATGTATTGGGATCAGACTTGGGACTTAAACATTTGGTCATGCTACAATCACATTTGGTAGCTCAAGGTGCATGGCCTTGTGGGTAAGCTGTTGAGCTTACAATCATAATGTCATGGATTTGATTCTTGGACCAGGCTGTGTTATGTTTTTGAGCAAAACACTTCATTTCACATTGCTCCAGTATATTCAGCTGATGGGGGTTTACGCTTGCAATAGACTGGCATCATGTCCAAGGAAGAGTCTTATATTCTGTCATTTAATGCCAAGGAAACAACAAATATTCCTACACTTTACCCAGTGTACTGGGTTGTTTTGTAATACCAGTATTAGAGGTGTTGTTGTGTCCTTGACCTTCTACTGCTGGATGCACTTCCTTAATGCCAACCACTTTACAGAGCGTAATGGGTGCACTAGAGAGGATATCAATCATTGACTCAACTGGAGAGTTGGTGATGTCCCAAGACATGTTTAGGTGGAGTGAGGGGGAAGGAAGGACAATAGGTATGTCAAGGGTAAATAGTGGGGGGGGGGATGACAAATGTGATCATGAGTGTAGTGAAGGTGTGTTGCTTTGTGGTTAGGGTATTCAGCTCACAATCATAAGGTCGTGAGTTTGATTTCTGGCAGTGCATTCTGTCCTTGAGCAAGACACTTTATTTCACGCTGCTCCAGTCCACTCAGCTAGCAAAAATCAGTTGTACCTGTAATTTGAAGGACCAGCCATGTCACATTCTGTGTTATGCTGAATCTCCCTGAGAACTATGTTAAGGGCACACGTGTCTTTTAAATACCAACACACTCATCATTCTATGATGAGTGTGGTATTTAAAAGAGGGTGTGCGGTAAAAAAGCGAGTAAGTTATGGATATTTGGCAATTAGGGCGAGATTCAGCTATGTTAATATCACACATCCACTAGACCATACTTGCTTCATTTCATTCTAACCATTGCAGATGTTCTGCAGTCAAGATCTATGTCTCATTGCCATGTAGTACACAGTGTGTGTGTGCAGGCATTATACAGTCTACCCTTCATCCCGAGAGAGAAGCCCTTTGTTATTAGCTGGTATACTAGTTCTTTAAACTTCTTCCAGACACAACAGGTTCAAATAGTAAAGAAGTTTGTTTCACAATCATGAATTTTTCTTCATATGCGCAAGTTGACCCAATCTTTTTGAGGGAAATTTGGCAAACAGACACTGTGTGGAAGCCCATCAGAAAGATTGTGCCAGTAATTCAAATGTCCAAGCTTGTCAGACACTGTGTCATGCTGATTCTGCCCAAGGATTACATTAAAGATGCATCATCATCACCATCACCATCATCTGACCATGCTTATTGCTTGGATTGCCATGACTCATTCTCTCCAGTTTGTTCAACCTGCCATATCTCATGGTAAGTCTCTCTCTCATGTGACCTGACAATCCTCACACAGTTGCTTTATGTAGGTTCAATGTGGTCTACCAACATTTCCATACTCATGCATCAGTTCCTAAAGAAAAACGTTGCTGATGATCTCGTTGTTTGCTCTCCAGCAATATCCAGTGAATCATATATCTGTGGAATACTCAGCCACTTTACACAGTAAATCATTGAGTAGGTAGTTCAGTTGATCAAATAATTGAATAATCATTGTTAAAACTTACAGAGGTCCATTTGCTTTTACTAGATACACACATGTCAAAATATGTAAAAAGTAATCTTTAAGTAGAAATGCACCAATCAAATTTGAAGTTGATCTTAGCTAAGTAATTTGATAAGAGCTGTAAGAAAGCCTTCCAGTTGAAACAGAGTAAATGTTATGTTCAGCTTCTGAGTTTTCTCAGAAATGTTATATTTACTCTGTGAAGCTGATTGTCTACTTTGGCATAAATTCTATAAAATACTTTTCTTTCAAACAATAATGTTCTAGTCAGGTACAAAATAAATATTTATTGTTGCATATTGTTTGTGAATTTATAGAGCTATATGGCTGCCTGCCTGAATTGATAGTTTTACTGCCAAGGAAAATATTTAACATTTCATATCTTCTAACACTTTGGACCTATATAGCTCAGTCTATCTGGTTGTATTTAAGTATTAAGAAAGAGTATCTTCTGGCTCTTAACTGCAACAACATGGTATAATTGACAATTATTTTGTTATCTTATAATTGTAACCTTCTCATGAGTTTTGCTTAGAAATATAAAAATAGGCTTTGTCAAGCTAGCTTACCTTTATCATTCATCATCATTGTTTTATCAAGGGTCTGGCAGATCTACATAGACCAAGTCAGTGCTGAAGCGGAGCTACTGATCTCCCAAACAGGCCTGGGATCTGTGTACGTTCTTATGATCCAACGAGTGCACAGGAAGAGTTGTCATGTCTTTGAAACACCTGATTGTCGTCCCAACCCTTTGTTTAGCAAGATTTCTATGGCTGGATGCCCTTCCTATCACCAACCACTTTACTGAGTATACCTTTACA
Source organism: Eledone cirrhosa (assembly GCA_964016885.1). Classification (NCBI taxonomy): domain Eukaryota; kingdom Metazoa; phylum Mollusca; class Cephalopoda; order Octopoda; family Eledonidae; genus Eledone; species Eledone cirrhosa. The sequence continues at coordinate 11,942 of CAXHJY010001409.1, forward strand.
GTGTGTACAGGTTATAGATGGCATTATATCCTCTTAGAGACATCATTCAGTTTCCTTCACTTCCATCTTAAGTTAACCCTTTCATTACTACATTTATTTCTACTGAAATACACTGCTTTATGTGTTTCAATTAATTTTGAAAATAATGGAATATTTGAAGGAATTTAATAAAATAACTATTTTATTAATAATCTGATATTTAGAAGATTAGTTAACCAACATTTCTTAAATAAAATTACAATGGAAGGATTTGATATCAGTTTAACCCTTTAGCATTTACATTACTCTATATATACTATTGTATTTTAGTGTTTTTGTGAAAAGGTTTCATCTCACATAATTATCGCACATAATATCAAAGCAATGAGATTTTGATAGTATTTATTTTGAGAACAATACCTTAACATTGGTATGAGTGGCCAGTTAGGGTTGGTTGGAACAGAAAGAGGTGAGGGAATTCTGGCCGGATATGGCCAGTTTAAATGCTAAAGGGTGGAATATTTAAAAATGAGAAGTTTTATGTAATAAATCTCATGGCAGTTTCTGGTGGTTTTGTCTCAAAAGGGTTATAAATCTGTTTAGTTGGTATTCAACAATCACACATTCACGCAGTGATGTTCTCGATATTTCTGTCTGTTTAATCAAAGAGAATTAATGACTATCATCTTGATCATTATTATGATTATTATGACTATCACCTTGATCATTATTATGACTATCACCTTGATCATTATTATGACTATGACTATCACCTTGATTATGACTATCACCTTGATCATTATTATGACTGACTCACCTTGATCATTATTATGACTATGACTATCACCTTGATCATTATTATGACTATGACTATCACCTTGATCATTATTATGACTATCACTTTGATCATCAAGACAAATGATTAGATTTATCTCAATGATTTTATTTTTTAAAATGTGTTTGTTGTAACAATTCCTTGATTTAACCCTTTAGCATCTACATTACTCTATATTTACTATTATATTTTTGTGGAAAAGGCTTTCCCTCACATAATATCGAATCTATGAGATTTTGATATTATTTATTTTGAGAACAATACTTTAACATCAGTATGAATAGTTGGTTACAGCTAGTTTGAACAAAAAGAGATGAGAGAATTCTGGCTGGATACGGCCGGTTTAACCCTTTAGCATTTAAACCAGCCATCTCCAGCCAGAATTCTCTCACCTCTTTCTGTTCAAACTTGTCGTAATCGGCTGCTCATACTGATGTTAAGGTATTGATCTCAAAATAAATAATATCAAAATTTCATAGATTCGATATTATGTGAGGGAAAGCCTTTACCACTAAAATACAATAGTAAATATAAATTAATGTAAATGGTAAAGGGTTAAACAAGTCTTGTATAATTTTGTTTATTTTATCATTGAATTCTCAAATAAGATGTCAATTGAATATCATGGACATAATTTGATAAGTATTATTAATACACACCTTGAAACTGTTGGTAGTTCAGAGTTAAGTTGTTTATATAAATAATCAACTTTCACATGGTGTATTGATTACTCTTTCAATTGTACCCAAAATTGTGTGTGTGTGTGTGTGTGTGTGTGTGTACTTATGCAAGTCAGTTTTTATGCTTAATAATCATGTGCAAAAAGTCATTATCTGGTTTGAAAATAGTAGCTTCAGTAACACGCACACACACGCGCGCACACACACGCACGCGCACGCGCACACGCACACACGCACACACACACACACACACTCATTTCTCTCTCTCTCACACTCATTTCTCACTCTCTCACACTCATTTCTCCGTCTCTCACACTCATTTCTCCCTCTCTCACACACATGCAACCCCTCTCACACACATGCAACCCTTCTCACACACACCAGGAAAACAGAATCCACTAAAATAAAATGAATGCAACAGCACAGAAAACAAACAAACAAACAAACAAACGAACCAAAAACAAAAAGATGAGGTCTAATTATACAGTAGGACATTTACATTCAACATGGAAAAACTAATGACTTATTGGCACAATGATTCCTTATTTAGGCACAAGACCAGCGATTTTGGAGGAGGGGTAAGTCAATTAAATTAATACTAGTATTCCACTGGTGTTAATTTAACAGGCCTAGTGAAGGATCGTTGCTTAGTGGTTAGAGAATTAGATTCACAATTGTGAGATTGCAAGTTTAGTTCAAAACTGGACAATGTGCTGTCTTTCAGCAAGACACTTTGTCATGTTGCTCTTTCTGCCAGGAGTTGTGACTGCTAGATAGTATCAGCATTGGAACAATGGATACATTGTTTCCTTCGTCAGATTTGATGTCACTTGGTAAGAGAATGAGGTATGGGTTCTTGTTGATCTTTAAAAAAAACCCCCCAAAATTGACCGGTACTTTATTTTATCAACCCTGGAAAGATTGAATGCAAAGTTGACTTTGGCAGGATTTGAACTCAGTATGTAAAGAGTTGTAACTAAATAACGTGAAGCATGTCGTCTGACTCTATAACGATTCTGCCAATCCCTATAATGGTTTCCGATTGAGGCACAAGGCCAACAACTTTGGGGGAAGGGAAAGTCGATTAACCTTTTAACATTTACATTACTCTATATATACTATTGTATTTTTAGGATAAAGGCTTTACCTCACATAATTATTTCACACAATATCAAATCTGAGATTTTGATATTTATTTTGAGAACAATACCTTAACATCAGTATGAGTGGCCAGTTACAGCTGGTTTGAATACTAAAGGGTTAAATCAACTCCGCTGTGTTACCGGTACTTTATTTTATCATCCCTGTAAGAATGAAAGGCAGAGCTAACCTCGTGGGATTTGAACTCAAAATGTAAAGGGACATAACTCTATGCTTCAAAGCATGTCTGACACTGTACTGATACTGCCAATCCACTGCCCTATTGACAAATAATAATTGTTTTTACTTTTGACACAAGGCCAGCAATTACCCCAGTGCATTACTGGTACTTTATTTTATCTACCCTGTAAGGCAAAGTTATCCTCGGCAGGATTTTAACTCAGAACGTAAAGGGCCATACCTCTATGCTGCAAAGCATGGCGTTGTGATGCTCTAACAATACTTCTTATCCACCGCCCTATTGACAGATAATAAGGACGGCTGATTTTACATGGATTCAAATTTATTGGAAAAGGATTGTGATTCAGTATTCAGTAATCAGAAGGGAGGTAGGCATAGAAGCCAAACTTACTATCTTCAATTCGATATTCGTGCCAACCCTTACTTATGGTCATGAATCTTGGGTAATGACCGAAAGAATACAATCACGAATACAAGCAGCCAAAATGGAATTCCTCCGAAGGGTCTTTGGAGTAACATTACTCGATAGAGTGTGTAGCTCGGAGATCAGAGAGTCACTCCAGGTAGAGCTGCTACTTCTCTGAATTGAGAGATCACAGCTCCGATACTATGGGCATGTGGTTAGAATGTCTCAGGAAATAATCACTGGACAGATTTTACAGGCAAAAACCAATCGGTAGGAGACCCAGGGGTAGACCCCAAGCAAGATGGTTGGATAACATTCATGAGCTTGGCGGGTCTCGCCTGGAAATCCAGCCAGATCAGTTGGAGACGGTTGCTTCTGACAGGATCTGCTGGAAGGAGTGTTTGAGGACTCTACTCCCACGACCCTCTCAGAAATAAGTGGGAGAAGAAGAAGATTGTGATGTGCCTTTCCTACTTTTCTAGAGGGCCTTAACAATTTAACTAGAAAAGAAAAATCTGCACCAGGATAAATGTGTATTTTCATAGAATAGTTCCCATACTCTATAAATAAGCAGAACTTGTCAACTCTGGTTCCCCCCTTGACCAGTCAATATTCTAGGCATAGTATACTCTAGATCACACTATCCAGTGTATTTTCCTTTTTTTATGATGGTGGAGTGCAATTTAAGAGAGATTTGGTTGCTACTTCTTTGGCTAACACAAGCAGAATCTTGTATTGAATAGTAAAATTGAGCAAAAAAACTATCTATAAATAATAATTGAAAGAAAAAGAAAATTTTTTAAATACAATTTTTTTCTTTGCAAATTTCCGTTAAATTCTCAAGTTTATTATGTATTTTTTAAAACATTTTGATAACCAGCAATGAAATCATGATTTAGTCATCTGGTTTTTACTGGTTCTGTATTTCTTTTAACATTTCTTTTCTATTGTAACTACAATTCATTCACACCTTTTCATCACCTCTCAATAGGCACAATAATAATTTTTTGAAAAACTTCCTCACAATTTTAATTTATTCTTTTCATTTTTATAGCATTATAGACACCAGAGCACGTCCTGGAAAAAGTAGTCAGACACATTTGTTTATTATAAAATTTTTTTATCAGTTTGTTGACAAAAAGGAGTATAATTAAAAGTATTGAGTCTGCTGATTGTTTGTTTCTAATTATGTAAATGAAAGTTTTATACTACTCTTTCCCCTATTACTGTTAGCAGAAAATATCTTAATTTGGGTTTGTTAATTCAAATGTTTAGAGTATTTTTAATAGTAGACAGATCATTGTGAAAATTTGGTGTTAGCATTCAATTTGGTTTCCATAAGGTCAGATTTGCTGGGAACCTTGTCCCTAGTTCACCAGAATTTTGGCAGCAACAATGTTGTTACACATGATATTTGCAAAGCCTTTCACCGTGTCATCATCATTGTTTTTGTTGTGGTGAACACCCCTTTGGGATTAAAGAAATGGACTTGGCGGATTATTATAAATAATGAGATATGTTGTCAGTGAGTTCAGTTCGAGTCTTGTTTGAAAGTCTCACGCTTTGTAGTCGGAAGTTACGCCTGAGATAAAATTGTTAGTACCCCTGCATTGTAAAAAATATAACCAGTCAAAATAGATTGGATGGATCCTTCGCAGCATAACATCTCTCCATTCGCCACATTCCTTTGTCATCTTTTCTGAGTCTCAGTGATTTGAGACCAGCTCTCACCACCTCTGCCCAGGTCTTTCTTGGTCTACATTAAATTTCTAGTTAAGTTTCTAGTCTATGGTCTTCATCCATCTATTTTTTTTCCGCCATATTGTACTATTGGGAGCTTCCTGTCAGATCACATGTTCTAATGGAGCTCTAACTCAAACTCTCTCCTAGCTGAATATTCTGGCACAACAGAGTGATGTTCTCATTGTTTTTCAGTAATGACCTGTTTTTTATCACCTCCAATAGCACACACTGCTGTTCAGATTATACCACTCTCATTCTGAATTCCCTTTTAACCTTCTGCATACAGGGGTCATCTACATGCAAACTATTCACCTCCTGCATTATCTACTCTGAACAGAAGCATGAAAAATATTCTTCAGTTGTGACACAACAACCTTGTCTCTTTTAACAAAACAAAAATAGAAAATGCACGCACACGCACACGCACACACATATTTATCTGTATGTACTTGTGTCTGTGAGTGTGTATGCCCATGTCAGATGGTTTATGAGTGTTACTGGTAAAATATAATCCACTCCAACCTGTTGCATGGTCCACCTGTTGGGTGAGGAGGGTGGTTTTGGGACACTCAGCAGACTGAAAAACCAAACCTATCAAAGAGTAGCTGAATTGAGAAAAGTCACCAGTGATCAGGGCCTATGAGAGGGGGTGGGGGTGGGGGGGCAGCAAGTACTTTGTTCCGGGGCTCAAGAGCTAAGAAGGCCCCACAGCAACCATGCAACATCCATTTTGAGAAAAAATCTTTGCCTGCTTTGGGCCCCAAAGGGGTCTTGTACTGCCTTGCAAAATTTTTCTTGGAGGCCCTTCCTGTCATCAAATTGTGTCTATATATCCTTGGTCATATATATATATATATATATATATGGCTATATATATATATATATGTTTATGTAAATGTTTATGTAGTCTCTGGCTATCTTGCTTTTTTATTTACTTGTTGCTAGTTTAAAGGCTTCAAACATTTAGAGAGTGGCTTTCATATTGCACAGGTGTTTGTCAATGACATTCAATATGGAGGTTCTGTTTTGTGATACGTTCATCATCATCATCATTTTATGTCCACTTTTCCCTGCTTGTAAGGGTGGGACGGGAACTGATTCTACTTGCTTTCTACAGCTGGATGCCCTTACTAACACCAACCTCATTTACAGTGAGTGCTGGCTGCTTTTTTGCTGTGGCGCCTACACGTCCTTTTACAGTGAGTGCTGGGTGCTTTTTTTTGCCGTGGCACCTCCACGACCACTTTACAATGGAATGATAGGGACCCCAGTCCCTATCATCTCATTTCTACAGCTGAGTAAACTGGAGCAATGTGAAATAAAGTGTCTTGCTCAAGGAAACAACACATCACCCGGTCTGAGAATTGAACTCACAACCTTTTGATTGCAAGCCCAATGCTCTAACCACTAAGCCATGTGCCTCCACGTACTTCTAAATATATTCACGAGTGCTGATGTCCCATTTCTTTCTATTCAGTGCATTGTACAATGTGGAAGCTCTCCTGTTTACCAAACCAACCTTTTTATCTGCTACCAAAGCTATCTTTATTAACTTTGTGAAAATCTCCTACACACCACTTCCTAACTAAGATGGCTTTGTTAGTAAAAACATACACATTCAATGCTCATTTAATTCCAAATCTACAATGTTACTGGAAACCACTAGACTATTTCATTTAGTCAAAATTACAGCGAAATCTTCTAATTCAATTTTAAAATTCTGCTCACAGTCTTCTAAACATACATTTGTTTTATATATTCATTATATATTTATACTTCTGATGATATTTACATTTAACAGTAAAATAAGGAATGTGGCCTGCAGTTTACTGTAGTGCCATTTTAATTTAAAGATCTCCATTTTATAGTTACATAAAGTTTAATGTAGTAATTTTAACTTTTCTCCACTTTTCCAGCTGATAGTAATATAGGGTGATGTAGATTTCTTTATTTATTTAGCTGGGATGATACAGTTCTTTTTGAAAGAAAATTAAATGAAATTCTCTTCGATAGAATGTATGATTGATTGAAAGGTGAAAAGAATATTGCCTGTATTATGTAGTTAAATTTAAAATTTAGGCTGCTAAATTGAAATCTTATCTGTCATACTTCTTCAGACTCAGTTGTTATGTCTGCCTCAATTGAATTTGTCTCCATTTTGTTTTGTTTGACATTTCTATCAATAAAACCTGTCCCTGAAATATCAATAGATTTTTACCAAATACTTGTCTGGTTTTCTTCCACTTCATTTTTTGTGAAGCAAAAAGAAGAAAAATCCATATATTTGAAAGTCCTCTGGGAGAAAGAAAGTGAACAAATTTTTTTCAATATTTTTCTCACAGGAAAGAATTTTGAGCTCAGCATTTAAATCACATGATTTTCCAGTTATAAATTCCAACGACTTTGTCATTGTTCTTTTCGTTATCTATTCAACTGTTAAGCAAATAGGTTCCTTAACTCAAAGTAAGGAATAAACTCAGTACATCTTAACAAATCAAGCATTGTGATTTCCATAGCTTAAATTAAAAAAAAAAAAAGATTTGAAATATTTGAGAACTTCATTATAGAGGAAATCACTCTTTCTCTCATGTTATTACAACTAAATACACATATATACATACTCTGTATGCTCAAGTGACATTGTATCCAATTAGTTGACCTATTTTTATTCTTTGTTTCTGATTCTGATTGATCACCAAACTGTGTTTTGTTATTTTAAACTCTTATGGTGTTTTATTAAAGTCGGAACCATGACAAGTTTGTGTTTTCTTAGTAAGGAATGGCCCATTCACTTTCACTATTTAAAAAAATTGTAAAGTTCTACAGTGAAACTATTTTATGTGAAAACAAGGAAGTTCTTTGGGAATGTTAAGCTCTTGGCCCACTTCATGAGCCATGCTGTGAAGAGGGCTCTTCCAGCAGTGTTATGTAACCCTGAACAATCACAATCGAGCTGAACTATGCTCAAAGATATTCCTGTCTTGAACATCTTGTCTTTTTAAGGGATTATGTAAGACTATGCTATCTAATACATTTCCCTTTTTAAGATGGGTAGAGTGTGATATGAGGGAGATTTGACTGCTATTTCTAATAGGACAAGTCACCCTATTAAGTCTTTTTCATTGCATGGAAATGAGAAATGTATCGTGTGGCTATAATTTAAGTTCTCAACATCATCATGCAATTGTATTTTTTATTGTTAGATTCGTGAGGCTCTAGTTTTGCTTACTTTGAATGTTGTATTCATCATCATCATTTAACATCAATTTTTCCACACTAGCATGGGTTAGACAAGTTATCCTGTTGTGAGCAATGCTAGGTCAGGTGACCATGTCATGCTCATACAAAACCGATTTTGGCTTGATTTCCACAGCTGAGTAACCTTCCTAGTGCCAACCTCATTTACAGTTAGTACTGGGTGTTTTTTGTCATGATGTCTAAACGACCACTTTACAGTGTGGGCTGGGTGCTTTTTGCCGTGACACCTACATGACTACTTTACAGTGTGGGCTGGGTGCTTTTTGCCGTGACACCTACATGACTACTTTACAGTGTGGGCTGGGTGCTTTTTGCCGTGACACCTACATGACTACTTTACAGTGTGGGCTGGGTGCTTTTTGCCGTGACACCTACATGACTACTTTACAGTGTGGGCTGGGTGCTTTTTGCCGTGACACCTACATGACTACTTTACAGTGTGGGCTGGGTGCTTTTTGCCGTGACACCTACATGACTACTTTACAGTGTGGGCTGGGTGCTTTTTGCCGTGACACCTACATGACTACTTTACAGTGTGGGCTGGGTGCTTTTTGCCGTGACACCTACATGACTACTTTACAGTGTGGGCTGGGTGCATTTTGCCGTGACACCTACATGACTACTTTACAGTGTGGGCTGGGTGCTTTTTGCCGTGACACCTACATGACTACTTTACAGTGTGGGCTGGGTGCTTTTTGTCATGACACCTACATGACTACTTTACAGTGTGGGCTGGGTGCTTTTTGCCGTGACACCTACATGACTACTTTACAGTGTGGGCTGGGTGCTTTTTGCCGTGACACCTACATGACTACTTTACAGTGTGGGCTGGGTGCTTTTTGCCGTGACACCTACATGACTACTTTACAGTGTGGGCTGGGTGCTTTTTGCCGTGACACCTACATGACTACTTTACAGTGTGGGCTGGGTGCTTTTTGCCGTGACACCTACATGACTACTTTACAGTGTGGGCTGGGTGCTTTTTGCCGTGACACCTACATGACTACTTTACAGTGTGGGCTGGGTGCTTTTTGCCGTGACACCTACATGACTACTTTACAGTGTGGGCTGGGTGCTTTTTGCCGTGACACCTACATGACCACTTTACAGTGTGGGCTGGGTGCTTTTTGCCGTGACACCTACATGACTACTTTACAGTGTGGGCTGGGTGCTTTTTGCCGTGACACCTACATGACTACTTTACAGTGTGGGCTGGGTGCTTTTTGCCGTGACACCTACATGACTACTTTACAGTGTGGGCTGGGTGCTTTTTGCCGTGACACCTACATGACTACTTTACAGTGTGGGCTGGGTGCTTTTTGTCATGACACCTACATGACTACTTTACAGTGTGGGCTGGGTGCTTTTTGCCGTGACACCTACATGACTACTTTACAGTGTGGGCTGGGTGCTTTTTGTCATGACACCTACATGACTACTTTACAGTGTGGGCTGGGTGCTTTTTGCCGTGACACCTACATGACTACTTTACAGTGTGGGCTGGGTGCTTTTTGCCGTGACACCTACATGACTACTTTACAGTGTGGGCTGGGTGCTTTTTGCCGTGACACCTACATGACTACTTTACAGTGTGGGCTGGGTGCTTTTTGCCGTGACACCTACATGACTACTTTACAGTGTGGGCTGGGTGCTTTTTGCCGTGACACCTACATGACTACTTTACAGTGTGGGCTGGGTGCTTTTTGCCGTGACACCTACATGACTACTTTACAGTGTGGGCTGGGTGCTTTTTGTCATGACACCTACATGACTACTTTACAGTGTGGGCTGGGTGCTTTTTGCCGTGACACCTACATGACTACTTTACAGTGTGGGCTGGGTGCTTTTTGTCATGACACCTACATGACTACTTTACAGTGTGGGCTGGGTGCTTTTTGCCGTGACACCTACATGACTACTTTACAGTGTGGGCTGGGTGCTTTTTGCCGTGACACCTACATGACTACTTTACAGTGTGGGCTGGGTGCTTTTTGCCGTGACACCTACATGACTACTTTACAGTGTGGGCTGGGTGCTTTTTGCCGTGACACCTACATGACTACTTTACAGTGTGGGCTGGGTGCTTTTTGTCATGACACCTACATGACTACTTTACAGTGTGGGCTGGGTGCTTTTTGCCGTGACACCTACATGACTACTTTACAGTGTGGGCTGGGTGCTTTTTGTCATGACACCTACATGACTACTTTACAGTGTGGGCTGGGTGCTTTTTGCCGTGACACCTACATGACTACTTTACAGTGTGGGCTGGGTGCTTTTTGCCGTGACACCTACATGACTACTTTACAGTGTGGGCTGGGTGCTTTTTGCCGTGACACCTACATGACTACTTTACAGTGTGGGCTGGGTGCTTTTTGCCGTGACACCTACATGACTACTTTACAGTGTGGGCTGGGTGCTTTTTGTCATGACACCTACATGACTACTTTACAGTGTGGGCTGGGTGCTTTTTGCCGTGACACCTACATGACTACTTTACAGTGTGGGCTGGGTGCTTTTTGTCATGACACCTACATGACTACTTTACAGTGTGGGCTGGGTGCTTTTTGCCGTGACACCTACATGACTACTTTACAGTGTGGGCTGGGTGCTTTTTGTCATGACACCTACATGACTACTTTACAGTGTGGGCTGGGTGCTTTTTGTCATGACACCTACATGACTACTTTACAGTGTGGGCTGGGTGCTTTTTGCCGTGACACCTACATGACTACTTTACAGTGTGGGCTGGGTGCTTTTTGCCGTGACACCTACATGACTACTTTACAGTGTGGGCTGGGTGCTTTTTGCCGTGACACCTACATGACTACTTTACAGTGTGGGCTGGGTGCTTTTTGTCATGACACCTACATGACTACTTTACAGTGTGGGCTGGGTGCTTTTTGCCGTGACACCTACATGACTACTTTACAGTGTGGGCTGGGTGCTTTTTGCCGTGACACCTACATGACTACTTTACAGTATGGGCTGGGTGCTTTTTGCCGTGACACCTACATGACTACTTTACAGTGTGGGCTGGGTGCTTTTTGTCATGACACCTACATGACTACTTTACAGTGTGGGCTGGGTGCTTTTTGCCGTGACACCTACATGACTACTTTACAGTGTGGGCTGGGTGCTTTTTGCCGTGACACCTACATGACTACTTTACAGTGTGGGCTGGGTGCTTTTTGCCGTGACACCTACATGACTACTTTACAGTGTGGGCTGGGTGCTTTTTGTCATGACACCTACATGACTACTTTACAGTGTGGGCTGGGTGCTTTTTGCCGTGACACCTACATGACTACTTTACAGTGTGGGCTGGCTGCTTTTTGCCGTGACACCTACATGACTACTTTACAGTGTGGGCTGGGTGCTTTTTGCCGTGACACCTACATGACTACTTTACAGTGTGGGCTGGGTGCTTTTTTGCCGTGACACCTACATGACTACTTTACAGTGTGGGCTGGGTGCTTTTTTGCCGTGACACCTACATGACTACTTTACAGTGTGGGCTGGGTGCTTTTTTGCCGTGACACCTACATGACTACTTTACAGTGTGGGCTGGGTGCTTTTTGTCATGACACCTACATGACTACTTTACAGTGTGGGCTGGGTGCTTTTTGCCGTGACACCTACATGACTACTTTACAGTGTGGGCTGGGTGCTTTTTGCCGTGACACCTACATGACTACTTTACAGTGTGGGCTGGGTGCTTTTTGCCGTGACACCTACATGACTACTTTACAGTGTGGGCTGGGTGCTTTTTGTCATGACACCTACATGACTACTTTACAGTGTGGGCTGGGTGCTTTTTGCCGTGACACCTACATGACTACTTTACAGTGTGGGCTGGGTGCTTTTTTGCCGTGACACCTACATGACTACTTTACAGTGTGGGCTGGACACTTTTGGCAAACACAACCTTTTACAAAGATAGTATTGCTTGATTCAATATAATACTCTATATGACTCTACCAGGTTTTTCTAAAGGCTGGGAAACAAGAAACCCTCATGAGTTCCCAAAAGGAGCATTTGGGCTATCGTGCATAGCCTAAAATTTTGTCTTGCAAATTTCACAAGTTCTATATAAGATCACACAATATCACCTTTGTTAAATATATATTTTCTGCAATCAAGTATTTTATACTTAGTAACATTTTATGTATTTAAAGCATTATTGTCTTTTTATAGGAAATTTAATGATATTTGTGTTTCTATTGAATTTTGTTAATATGGTTTCTGTTTCTGTTAGGATTTACTGCATAATAGGAAAGATTGATTAAAAATACGGTTGATATGTGATTTTAAAGGTTCGTTGGAAATAAATCATTTCCTAGAAAAATCATACATCCTTGCCTTATTCGAGGAAAAGATACCAAAAAACACAACAAAGTAATACATTTTAGAGTTGGATTATCAGAAAAGTAATATTTTTAGCATTTTAATCATTAGAAAGTATTTTTATTGAATTTTCTTTGGCTTGCCAGATTTTCCAAGACTAGCTCATTTATCTCTACTGACATAAAAATTGTCATTTTAGAGTTCTGACTATAATGACACTATTTCATATTCTAGGCAACATATGTAGCCCTTGGCATCATTATTTTTGTTTTACTTTTGGAAGTATTGTTAATGTAAAACACTTTAGAGATACCACCACAGTTAATATGGACACTGGAATTTTTATTTCCTTATTGAAAATATATAAAGTTATTTTTCTTTTTATGCAGATAATTTCAAAATATTTTATTACCAAAAGTATTAATTTATTTATTACTGTAGCTCTAATGAAATACACTGCTTATGTGTAT
>CAXHJY010001410.1:0-35000 GCA_964016885.1 Eledone cirrhosa
TCTACAAGATTTTGATATCTATTTTAAGAACAATACATCAACATCAGTATTAGTGACCATTTACGGCTGGTTTGAACAAATAGTGGTGAGAGAATTCTGGTCGGATACGGCTGGTTTAAATGCTAAAGCGTTAATGGCCGGCTTTGCCATATTCAAATAACTAGCAATAGTTTATTGTTCTTTTTGGCTGAATACAATAAATGTAATCTGAGTTTTTTTAATATTAATAATTGTTTCTACTTTAGGCACATGGCCAGCAATTACGCAGTGCATTACTGGTACTTTATTTTTTATCGACCCTGTAAGGATGTAGGCAAAGTCAACCTCGGCGGCATTTGAACTCAGATCGTAAAGGGACGTAACTATGCTGGAAAGCATGGCGTCCGACCCTCTACCGATACTGCCAATCCACCGCCCCTTTTCTAATATTAATAATGATATTTGATTCGTTTGCAATTATGCAAACAGCCTCTTTAAGCCATGTCAGTAGAATGAACACTTCATTCTTGCTCTTATGTTGCCATGTAAACAGAACTGCAGACACTAATGTTTCTGGGTCTCACCCTTCATCAGTATAGTATACTGCTTACCTGCCAACTGTCAGAGCTAGTGAAAATATATATTTTCTGAAATACACAGTGACTGATCGGCCTGATTTGCATATTAGCAGACTGGCTGATCAGTCAGATCTGCATATTAGTAGATCCACTGATCAGCCAGATTTGCATATCAGCAGACGGGGCAGTCAATTTCCTGTATATGAGCGATAAATGGCCGGCTTTGCCACATTCAAATAATTAAAAAATAAATGAAATTTATTGCTCTACATAGCTGAATACAATAAATGTAATCTGAGATTTTTAAGCCTTAATAATAATATTCGATTAGTTTGCAATTATGCAAACAGCCTCTTTAAACCATTTCAGTAGAACGACCCCATCATTCTTGCTTAAAAAGAGGCTGTTTGCATAATTGCAAACGAATCGAACATTATTAATATTAAAAAAACTCAGACTACATTTATTGTATTCAGCCATGTTGAGCTGTTGAGCGATAAACTATTTGTTATATACACCAGCAGTAATATAAACTTACCATATGAAAAGAATGACCCCCAGACTCCAGCAATCTACTGCCTTTGTGTAGGTCCCTCGCCCAGCAGTAATAAGGATTTCTGGGGCTAAATATGTTGGGGTTCCACAGAAAGTCTTCAGTACGCTGCCATTGTCGAAGAACTTGGATAATCCAAAATCTGTAACCTGGAGGGAGGAGAAAAGAGTTTAAAATTTTAAAAGATAAATTTACAGCTCAGAATTGTAATGTGGTCGTGTTGGTGTCATGACAAACAGCACACAGTCCACATTGTAGTGTTGTCGTGTTTGGTGTCATGACAAAAGGCACCCAGTCCACACTGTAAAGTGGTCGTGTAGGTGTCACAAAAAGTACCCAGTCCACACTGTAAAGTGGTCATGTAGGTGTCATGACAAAAAGCACCCAGTCCACACTGTAAAGTGGTCATGTAGGTGTCATGACAAAAAGCACCCAGTCCACACTGTAAAGTGGTCATGTAGGTGTCATGACAAAAAGCACCCAGTCCACACTGTAAAGTGGTCATGTAGGTGTCATGACAAAAAGCACCCAGTCCACACTGTAAAGTGGTCATGTAGGTGTCATGACAAAAAGCACCCAGTCCACACTGTAAAGTGGTCATGTAGGTGTCATGACAAAAAGCACCCAGTCCACACTGGAAAGTGGTCATGTAGGTGTCATGACAAAAAGCACCCAGTCCACACTGTAAAATGGTAGTGTAGGTGTCATGAAAAAAGCCACCCAGTCCACACTGTAATGTGGTCGTGTAGGTGTCACAACAAAAAGTACCCAGTCCACACTATAAAGTGGTCATGTAGGTGACATGACAAAAAGCACCCAGTCCACACTGTAAAGTGGTCATGTAGGTGTCATGACAAAAAGTACCCAGTCCACACTGTAAAGTGGTCATGTAGGTGTCACAACAAAAAGCACGCAGTCCACACATTGGATGCATATATATATATATACCATAAGTATATACACACACACATTATATATACCATAAATGTATATATATATATATATATAAACATTACCTTTATTAAAGTCTCCTCTTCATCTGTTTGGAGAAGGATGTTTTCCGGCTGTGATTGATAGAATGAAAAAAATAAATAGAATATATAGATGAAGTTGGTGCCCCAGTATGGCCAGATTCGAAAGGCTAAAATCAATGAAAGAGAATAGAAATACAGAAATAAGAGCTTTAGGAACAGTCACAGACCTCTCACACACTCATGCTCAATGTTAGCGACCTAACGTTGTTACAACTCACACCTATGTAGGTTTAGTTGACCCCCTACGAGGTTGTATCTCATAAGAGGTTTCTTTTGTGTTTTAACCCTTTAGCATTTAAACCAGCCGTATCCAGCCAGAATTCTCTCACCTCTTTCTGTTCAAACTAGCCATAGCCAGCTGCCCATACTGATGTTAAGGTATTGTTTTCAAAATAAATAATATCAAAATCTCATAGATTCGATATTATGTGAGGTAAAGCCTTTACTGTGAAAATACAATAGTATATATAGAGTAATGTAAATGTTATGTGAGATATTATGTCAGGTAAAGCCTTTACTGTGAAAATACAATAGTATATATAGAGTAATGTAAATGTTATGAGAGATATTATGTGAGGTAAAGTCATTCCCATGAAAATACAATAGTATATATAGAGTAATGTAAATGTTATGTGAGATATTATGTGAGGTAATGCCTTTACTGTGAAAATACAATAGTATATATAGAGTAATGTAAATGTTATGTGAGATATTATGTCAGGTAAAGCCTTTACTGTGACAATACAATAGTATATATAGAGTAATGTAAATGTTATGTGAGATATTATGTGAGGTAAAGTCATTCCCATGAAAATACAATAGTATATATAGAGTAATGTAAATGTTATATGAGATATTATGTGAGGTAAAGCCTTTACTGTGAAAATACAATAGTATATATAGAGTAATGTAAATGTTATGTGAGATATTATGTGAGGTAAAGCCTTTACTGTGAAGACACAATAGTATATATAGAGTAATGTTAATGTTATGTGAGATATTATGTCAGGTAAAGCCTTTACTGTGACAATACAATAGTATATATAGAGTAATGTAAATGTTATGTGAGATATTATGTGAGGTAAAGTCATTCCCATGAAAATACAATAGTATATATAGAGTAATGTAAATGTTATATGAGATATTATGTGAGGTAAAGCCTTTACTGTGAAAATACAATAGTATATATAGAGTAATGTAAATGTTATGTGAGATATTATGTGAGGTAAAGCCTTTACTGTGAAAATATAATACTATATATAGAGTAATGTAAATGTTATGTGAGATATTATGTGAGGTAAAGCCTTTACTGTGACAATACAATAGTATATATAGAGTAATGTAAATGTTATGTGAGAAATTATGTGAGGTAAAGCCTTTACTGTGAAAATACAATAGTATATATAGAGTAATGTAAATGTTATGTGAGATATTATGTGAGGTAAAGCCATTACCATGAAAATACAATAGTATATATAGAGTAATGTAAATGTTATGTGAGATATTATGTGAGGTAAAGCCTCTACTGTGAAAATACAATAGTATATATAGAGTAATGTAAATGTTATGAGAGATATTATGTGAGGTAAAGCTTTTACTGTGAAAATACAATAGTATATATAGAGTAATGTAAATGTTATGTGAGATATTATGTGAGGTAAAGCCTTTACTGTGAAAATACAATAGCATATATAGAGTAATGTAAATGTCATGTGAGATATTATGTGAGGTAAAGCCTTTACTGTGAAAATACAATAGTATATATAGAGTAATGTAAATGTTATGTGAGATATTATGTGAGGTAAAGCCTTTACTGTGAAAATACAATAGTATATATAGAGTAATGTAAATGTTATGTGAGGTATTATGTGAGGTAAAGCCTTTACTGTGAAAATACAATAGTATATATAGAGTAATGTAAATGTTATGCGAGATATTATGTGAGGTAAAGCCTTTACTGTGAAAATACAATAGTATATATAGAGTAATGTAAATGTTATATGAGATATTATGTGAGGTAAAGCCTTTACTGTGAAAATACAATAGTATATATAGAGTAATGTAAATGTTATGTGAGATATTATGTGAGGTAAAACCTTTACTGTGATAAATACAATAGTATATACAGAGTAATGTAAATGTTATGTGAAATATTATGTGAGGTAAAGCCTTTACCATGAAAATACAATAGTATATATAGAGTAATGTAAATGTTATGTGAGATATTATGTGAGGTAAAGCCTTTACCATGAAAATACAATAGTATATATAGAGTAATGTAAATGTTATGTGAGATATTATGTAAGGTAAAACCTTTACTGTGATAAATACAATAGTATATATAGAGTAATGTAAATGTTATGTGAGGTATTATGTGAGGTAAAGCCTTTACTGTGAAAATACAATAGTATATATAGAGTAATGTAAATGTTATGTGAGATATTATGTGAGGTAAAGCCTTTACTGTGACAATACAATAGTATATATAGAGTAATGTAAATGTTATGTGAGATATTATGTGTGGTAAAGCCTTTACTGTGAAAATACAATAGTATATATAGAGTAATGTAAATGTTACGTGAGATATTATGTGAGGTAAAGCCTTTACTGTGACAATACAATAGTATATATAGAGTAATGTAAATGTTATGTGAGATATTATGTGTGGTAAAGCCTTTACTGTGACAATACAATAGTATATATAGAGTAATGTAAATGTTATGTGAGATATTATGTGTGGTAAAGCCTTTACTGTGACAATACAATAGTATATATTGAGTAATGTAAATGTTATGTGAGGTATTAAGTGAGGTAAAGCCTTTACTGTGACAATACAATAGTATATATAGAGTAATGTAAATGTTACGTGAGATATTATGTGAGGTAAAGCCTTTACTGTGACAATACAATAGTATATATAGAGTAATGTAAATGTTATATGAGATATTATGTGAGGTAAAGCCTTTACTGTGACAATACAATAGTATATATAGAGTAATGTAAATGTTGTGAGATATTATGTGTGGTAAAGCCTTTACTGTGAAAATACAATAGTATATATAGAGTAATGTAAATGTTATGTGAGATATTATGTGAGGTAAAGCCTTTACTGTGACAATACAATAGTATATATAGAGTAATGTAAATGTTATGTGAGATATTATGTGAGGTAAAGCCTTTACTGTGACAATACAATAGTATATATAGAGTAATGTAAATGTTATATAATAATATAATAATGAAATTATTGTGTACAGTGCTCAGGTGCACTACAACTCATCAAAGGTGCATGTATAGTACATAGAATAATGTACAAATGTCAGGAAAATAAACAGTGTCATGATATAATAACAATAACAATAATGAAATATTGTGCACAGTGCCCAGGTGCACCACAACCCATCAAAAAAGTGCATGTACAGTACATAGGGCAATGCTCAAACATCAGTAAAATGAACATTATGTGAGATATTATGTGAGGTAAGGCCTTTATTGTGAAAATACAATAGTATATATAGAGTAATGCAAATGTTATGTGAGATATTATGTGAGGTAAAACCTTTACTGTGACAATACAATAGTATATATAGAGTAATGTAAATGTTATGTGAGGTATTATGTAGGTTTAGCTGACCTCCCAGAAGGTTGTATTTCATAGGAGGTTTTGCTGGGTGTTTTAATGATAGGGACCCCAGTCCTATCATGTTGATACAGCTCACCACCAACCCTGCGTACCACACACTGTGCTACCATACACCACAATCTATATATAATTTTCTGCGATTCCATCACAACACGTAAAGAGAGAGGAGTATGTGTGTGTATATGTGAATGTATGTCTACGAGTGTGCATTTCTGTAAGTGTGTGTGTGTGTTTGCATGTCTATATTTATATACTTATACATATAGATGTATGTATATGCACATACACATATACATCAGTGTATGAAGTAATAAATACATCCACAAAAATGTCTCACCTTGAGGTCGCGATGTGTGATACCTTTGTTGTGGAGGTACTGCAGGTGAAAAGAAAGAGAAATGAAGAGATTACATTATATATAGAATCAACAAAAAAAACCTTCCATCATAATTTTATGTAAGAACCTTTGTTAAGTTATGTTCCAAACACCAACAGTGTCTTACATTAGAAATATGGTAATGAAAGGGTTAAAGAGTGTTTATATTTATCTAAAAACCTTCCATTATAATTTTGTGTAAGAACCTTTGTTAAGTTATGTTCCAAACACCAACAGTGTCTTACATTAGAAATATGGTAATGAAAGGGTTAAAGAGTGTTTATATTTATCTAAAAACCTTCCAACCTTTGTTAAGTTATGTTCCAAACACCAACAGTGTCTTACATTAGAAATATGGTAATGAAAAAACCTTCCATTATAATTTTGTGTAAGAACCTTTGTTAAGTTATGTTCCAAACACCAACAGTGTCTTACATTAGAAATATGGTAATGAAAGGGTTAAAGAGTGTTTATATTTATCTAAAAACCTTCCATTATAATTTTGTGTAAGAACCTTTGTTAAGTTATGTTCCAATCACCAACAGTGTCTTACATGAGAAACATGGTAATGAAAGGGTTAAAGTGTTTATATTTATCTAAAATCAGTTCTGTATAAGCAAGACATGGTCAACTGACCTAGCATTGCCCACAACAGGACAATTCGTCTAACCCATGCTAGCGTGGAATAATGGACGTAAACTAGTGATGATGATGATGATGATGATACAGGTGTAATGTTACCTTAATTGCCGAGATCATCTGATACAGGTAGAGCCGTGAAATCCTCTCTGGAATCGCACCTTTATTTCGCACTCTGTCAAACAATTCCCCACCTTCTATCCTGTGGAAAGATATTTTATAACCATTATATTCATCGCCATCACCTAGATCAGAGGTTCTGAGAGTTCTCGAATGACTGATAAGTGTCATAAAGCTGGTACAATGTAGTAGAAGTATATAAAGGGTAAAGGGTGTAAATAAAACAAAAAATAATGTTTTACCCAGTATATTTCAAAGCTATAACCCTCTTTTCAAATTGAAGAGATTTGGTATAATGGTACTTACAGTTCTAGGATTATATAAAGCGTGTCTGGTACATCTATTACTTCTTTCACACCAACAATACATGGCTGAAATTGGGAAGGAAGAATTTTGCTAAGAGATAATACATTTATATATCTTTTTATCATGGCACCAGCACTACTACTTTACAGAGTGTACTGGGTGTATTTTATCAGGGCACCAACACTACCACTTTACAGAGTGTACTGGGTGTATTTTATCATGGCACCAACACTACCACTTTACAGAGTGTACTGGGTGTATTTTATCATGGCACCAGCACTACCACTTTACAGAGTGTACTGGGTGTATTATATCATGGCACCAGCACTACCACTTTACAGAGTGTATTGGGTGTATTTTATCAGGGCACCAACACTACCACTTTACAGAGTGTACTGGGTGTATTTTATCATGGCACCAACACTACCACTTTACAGAGTGTACTGGGTGTATTTTATCATGGCACCAACACTACTACTTTACAGAGTGTACTGGGTGTATTTTATCATGGCACCAGCACTACCACTTTACAGAGTGTACTGGGTGTATTATATCATGGCACCAGCACTACCACTTTACAGAGTGTATTGGGTGTATTTTATCATGGCACCAACACTACCACTTTACAGAGTGTACTGGGTGTATTTTATCATGGCAACAGCACTACCACTTTACAGAGTGTACTGGGTGTATTTTATCATGACACCAACACTAGAGAGGTTGTCGTGCCCTCAGCAATAAGACAATAGAGTCTTCTTCTCTACCATACACTGTCTCCATACAATCACAAACAACCTTATAGCGGAACTATTTCATACATTGCAACAGCATTGTACTCATACGTGATTTGGTTAAACAAACCAATCATTTTAGATCGTGTATGAATACATTGTTGTCACCTCATTACAAATCCTGGTGGTCCACCAGAGACAGAACTCTCTTGACCAGCGAAGTGAAAGTCCTACTCTGATCTTCATCCTCCTATAATCCAGCAGCGAAAGAATTGAACATTTATCAACAAAGCATTTTCCGCATTTCTTGGATTGTTCTTCTACGGCCTAACTGCTATACGAGATATTCTATTGTCTGTACAGAAACTCAGCTTTCGACAATAAATTTATATTTATAGAGAATCGAGTGTTAAAGCGACATTTATTTATACCATGGAAGTCAGAAGCATGTCATTGCAAGTACGAAGCAACAAACACGTCGACTAAGGTATTTTCTTATAATTGTTTGTGATGGAGGCATATGGCTTAGTGGTTAGAGCATTGGCCTTACATTCGAAAGGTTGTGAGTTCAATTCTCAGACTGGGTGATGCGTTGTTTCCTTGAGCAAGACACTTTATTTCACATTGCTCCAGTTTACTCAGCTGTAGAAATGAGATGATAGGGACTGGGGTCCCTATCATTCCACTGTAAAGTGGTCGTGTAGGCGCCATGGCAAAAAAGCACCCAGCACTCACTGTAAAGTGGTCGTGTAGGCGCCATGGCAAAAAAGCACCCAGCACTCACTGTAAATGAGGTTGGTGTTAGGAAGGGCATCCAGCTGTAGAAATCAAGCCAGAATCAGTTCTCGTATGAGCAAGACAAGGTCAGCCAACCGGACATGCCAACAGGACAACCCGTCTAACCCATGCTAGCATGGAAGAATGGACGTAAAACGGATATGATCTCACTCGCCCGACATTTGATCTTTTTATTAGTATATACAATGGAGGCACATGGCTTAGTGGTTAGAGCATTGGCCTTGCAATCAAAAGGTTGCGAATTCAATTCTCAGACCGGGTGATGTATTGTTTCCTTGAGCAAGACACTTTATTTCACATTGCTCCAGTTTACTCAGCTGTAGAAATGAGATGATAGGGATTGGGGTCCATTTCATTCCACTGCAAAGTGGTCGTGGAGGTGCCACGGCAAAAAAGCACCCAGCACTCACTGTAAATGAGGTTGGTGTTAGGAAGGGCATCCAGCTGTAGAAATCAAGCCAGAATCAGTTCCCGTCCCACCCTTGCAAGCAGGGAAAAAGCGGACGTAAAAGGAAATGATGATGAATGATGATGAACAAGGTCCTTGGAAGATTTGAACTTGTAGGTGTAAAAAGGTATAAATAATCATTTAACTCCTCATTCTTCCTATACAACCACCACCGCCAGTGTGTATGGGTGGAAGGGAGGGAGTGGGCGAAAAAAAAAAAAAAAAGATGACCTCCCAAGTATGGAATATTGCACACACTACAAACACTTACATGGTTGAGGGCCTGTAAAATCTTTGCTTCACCTAAAGCCTTCATACCATCATTCTGGAAAGACAGAAGAATAAAAAGAAGCATAATAATAATAATTATTGTTTCTACTTTTGGCACAAGGCCAGCAATTATCCCAGTGCATTACTGGTACTTTATTTTATCGACCCCGTAAGGATGAAAGGCAAAGTTAACCTCAGCGGGATTTGAACTCAGACCGTAAAGGGCCATAACTCTATGCTGCAAAGCATGGCGTCCGACCCTTTACCAATACTGCCAATCCCCCACCATAATAATAATAATAATGAAATTATTGCTTACAGTGCTCAGGTGCACTACAACTCATCAAAGGTGCATGTATAGTACATAGAATAATGTACAAATGTCAGGAAAGAAAACAGTGTATGAGTCATGATATACATGTGTGCGTGTTTATGGAGGGTGGGGGAATAAAATTTCTTTAAAAAAAGTAAGAACAAAATAGTTTTCAATCATCATCATCATGATCACCACCACCGTTTAACGTCCATTTTCCATCCTTATGTGTGTGACAGCTCACACCTATGCAGGTTTAGCTGGCCTCCTCCAAGGTATATCTCGGAGGTGTCTTGGATAATTTAATGATAGGGACCCCAGTCCCTATCATCTCATTTCTACAGCTGAGTAAAACTGGAGCAACGTGAAATAAAGTGTCTTGCTCAAGGAAACAACACATCACCCGGTCCGAGAATTGAACTCTCAACCTTTTGATTGCAAGCCCAATGCTCTAACCACTAAGCCATGCTTGCTAGAGTTAGATGCATTGTTCACCTTATGAGACATGTCAGGCCAAAACTGGCCATGTCGTATCTTGCTCAGACAGAACTGTAAATTTGGCCTTATACTTGAGTTTTTGGGGCATTAGGCCTTATACTTGAGTCTTTGGAGCATTAGGCCTTATACTTGAGTGTTTGGGGCATTAGGCCTTATACTTGAGTGTTTGGGGCACTATGCCTTATATTTGAGTCTTTGGGGCATATAATCAAGATTTGCCCCAGGCATCACCAGATCTCTGCATGCCGCTGTGTATAAGTGTGTGTGTGTGAGAGAGAGAGAGAAGTCAAACCAGCAGTTGATTCCTTTCTCATATTTCTCACTATATTAGGCCTTATACTTGAATCTTTGGGGCATTAAGCCTTATACTTGAGTCTTTGAGGCATTAGGTCTTATACTTGAGTCTTTGGGGCATTAGGCCTTATACTTGAGTCTTTGAGGCAAGAGGTCTTATACTTGAGTCTTTGGGGCATTAGGTCTTATACTTGAGCGTTTGGGGCATACAATCAAGATTTGCCCCACGCATCACCAGATCTCTGCATGCCGCTGCCCTACTCACAGCAGAACCATAGTTTGGGAGCTGCAACCACATTTACAGTACACGCAAAGTACCACGCTGACCAGCAACGTACCTCACTGACCAACAAGGTACCTTGCAGACCAACAATGTCAAAGAAATGTACTTACTATTTGTGTTCCTCCACCAGTGGAAAATCTTTTCTTAGAGATGATTTTCACAGCATACTTATCACAGGTCCCTTTAGAAAAACCCAACTTCACCTCACCATAGGCACCTCTGCAGGCATATAGAAGAAATACATTAGAAAAAACACGTGTGTGTGTGTGTGTATATATACTCATACATGATGGCTGCAACTTAATTTTAAGTAATGCCATCGCTTGATACTCAAACATGAGTATCACGGACGTGGCTTTTTTCTCCTACTAGGGACTTGCCTATTCAATTCAATTCAATATATTTGGCAGAAATTAAAGCATAGATGCTTCAGATGCCATGTAAGGAGTGGAGGGGGGCAAAATTTACACAGTCGGAAACACAGTGGTCCAACACCTGTCCAATTTCGCCTTGAATTGTTACGTGGTTGACGCGTTGACTTCTTCTTCTGGAAGCCGATTCCAGGGTCCAGAGATGCAGATCAAGAAAGCAGCTTTCCGTCTATTTAGGCGAAAGCAGCGGTGAAACAGCTTTTGTCATGTCCACGTAGACCCCTTTCAAGTGCCGGAGTGAACAGGAGATCGTGAGGGAGATCGTAATGGCCATTGAAGAGATTGTAAGCCAAAATGAGATCGCCTCTTAGCTGTCGACGCTCCAAGGAGAAGAGGTTCAGCTTCTGCCGCCGGCTTTCGTAGGGCAGCTCACGAAGACCCTGTACCATTCGAGTCGCTAATCATTGAACTCTCTCCAAGTGATGGATATCCCGGATGAGATATGGGTTTGATGCTTGGATGCCATATTCTAGGTGCGGTCTCACGAGGGCGACAGAGAGAGGCCTGAAAATTTCTGGAGTAAGTTTGGCAAAGGAGCGTCGAATAAGAAAAAGAGAGCTCCTTGCCTTGTTTGCGGCTTGAACGCAATGTTTTGATGGTTTGAAGGACGAGTCGACCAGCAGACCAAGATCTTTAATCTCCTCAACCTCCTTCAAAGGAGCAGTGCCACCGTTGAAGGTAAGAGCTGAGTTATAAGGTGTACCCACTGCCGTATGGCCAGCAATACCATGCAGCAACTGATGCCTGCGCTTGGAGATTTTTAAAGTGAAGAAACGCTTTGCACGAGGTCAGTCCCACTCTCTAAACATCGAATACATTTGCCCCAAACGAAGAACTGGTCTAATCATTGGATGTAAACGCAGGTTTTATATCAGAGTGACCTTCTTCTAGGAGTCTCTCGCTCCACAAAAAAGAAAAGAAAAGAAAAAATACTTTATTGGGTGGCCATTGACTCTGCTGAATTCCGCTGCCCTTTGATGGGTCTTGTTTTTCATGCCACAGGGTGTCCAAAATCACCCTTCTCACCACATCAACAACACTAACACCACCACCACCAAAACATCAACAACACCAACACTATCACATCAACACCAACACCTCCACCACCACATCAACACCAACACCATCACCACCACACCAACATCACTACCACATCAACACCAGCACCACCACCTCCACCATCACACCACTAACACCACCACTACCACACCAACACCTCTATCACCACACCAACACCACTAACACCACCACTACCACACCAACACCACCACTACCACACCAACACCACTAACACCACCACTACCACATCAACACCACCACCTCCACCACTAACACCACCACCACCACTACCACACCAACACCTCCACCACCACCACGTCAACACCCCCACCACCCCCAGCACACCACCACTACCACATCAACACCTCCACCACTACCACACCAACACCACTACCACACCAACACCACTAACACCACCACTACCAGACCAACACCACAACACCACCACTGCCACACCAACACCACAACACCACCACCAGTACCACCACCACCACACCAACACACCACCACTACCACATCAACACTTCCACCTCCACCACCACCTCCACCACCTCCACCACTACCACACCAACACGACAACACCACCACCACCACCACTACCACACCAACACCACCACCACATCAACACTACCACACCAACACCACTACTACCACCACCAACACCAACACAATCAGTAACAACAACAACAACAACAACAATGGCTACATACTTGCCCAATAGTTTAGTAACAGTGTACTTGTCTGTGAGTTGATGGTGTAGACCTACATTGGTACTCTCCAGGTTGGTATACAGGTACACTGGTTGGTGTGAGTGGTGGGGAAGACAGGAGACAGACAGGACAACAATAACATGAGTTTCAGGTAAAATAACAACAATTGTTTCTACACAACCCTTTACCATTTACATTACTCTATATATACTATTGTATTGTCACAGTAAAGGATTTACCTCACATAATATCTCACATAACATTTACATTACTCTATATATACTATTGTATTGTCACAGTAAAGGATTTACCTCACATAATATCTCACATACCATTTACATTACTCTATATATACTATTGTATTGTCACAGTAAAGGCTTTACCTCACATAATATCTCACATAACATTTACATTACTCTATATATACTATTGTATTGTCACAGTAAAGGCTTTACCTTACATAATATCTCACATAACATTTACATTACTCTATATATACTATTGTATTTTCACAGTAAAGGCTTTACCTCACATAATATCTCACATAACATTTACATTACTCTATATATACTATTGTATTTTCACAGTAAAGGCTTTACCTCACATAACATTTACATTACTCTATATATACTATTGTATTGTCACAGTAAAGGCTTTACCTCACATAATATCTCACACAACATTTACATTACTCTATATATACTATTGTATTGTCACAGTAAAGGCTTTACCTCACATAATATCTCACACAACATTTACATTACTCTATATATACTATTGTATTGTCACAGTAAAGGCTTTACCTCACATAATATCTCACACAACATTTACATTACTCTATATATACTATTGTATTGTCACAGTAAAGGCTTTACCTCACATAATATCTCACACAACATTTACATTACTCTATATATACTATTGTATTGTCACAGTAAAGGCTTTACCTCACATAATATCTCACATAACATTTACATTACTCTATATATACTATTGTATTGTCACAGTAAAGGCTTTACCTCACATAATATCTTACACAACATTTACATTACTCTATATATACTATTGTATTGTCACAGTAAAGGCTTTACCTCACATAATATCTCACACAACATTTACATTACTCTATATATACTATTGTATTTTCACAGTAAAGGCTTTACCTCACATAATATCTCACATGACATTTACATTACTCTATATATACTATGGTATTTTCACAGTAAAGGCTTTACCTCACATAACATTTACATTACTCTATATATACTATGGTATTTTCACAGTAAAGGCTTTACCTCACATAATATCTCACATAATATTTACATTACTCTATATATACTATGGTATTTTCACAGTAAAGGCTTTACCTCACATAACATTCACATTACGTCCGCTTTTCCCTGATTGCAAGGATGGGACGGGAACTGATGCTGGCTTGATTTCTACAGCTGGATGCCCTTCCTAACACCAACCTCATTTACAGTGAGTGCTGGGTGCTTTTTTGCCGTGGCACCTCCACGACCACTTTGCAGTGGAAGGATAGGGACCCCAGTCCCTATCATCTCATTTCTACAGCTGAGTAAACTGGAGCAATGTGAAATAAAGTGTCTTGCTCAAGGAAACAACACATCACCCGGTCTGAGAATTGAACTCACAACCTTTCGATTGCAAGGCCAATGCTCGAACCACTAAGCCATGTGCCTCCATATATATATATATATATATCACTCTCTCTCTCTCCCCCTCTATATATATATATCACTCTCTCTCTCTATATATATATATATATCACTCTCTCTCTCTCTCTATAAATATATATATATCACTCTCTCTATATATATATCACTATCTCCCTCTACCTCTATATATATCACTATCTCCCTCTACCTCTATATATATCTCTCACCCCCTCTCTATATATATCACGTTATCTCTCTCTCTATATATATATCTCACTCTCTATCTCTCCCTCTATATATATCTCACTCTCTATCTCTCTCTATATATATATCACTCTCTCTCTATATATATCTCTCTCTCTATATATATATATATATCACTCTCTCTCTCTATATATATATATCACTCTCTCTCTCTCTATATATATATATATCACTCTCTCTCTATATATATATATCACACTCTATATATATATATCACTCTCTCTCTCTATATATATATATCACACTCTATATATATATATATCACTCTCTCTATATATATATATATATCACACTCTATATATATATATCACTCTCTATATATATATATATATATCACACTCTATATATATATATCACTCTCTATATATATATATCACTCTCTCTATATATATATATATCACACTCTATATATATATATCACTCTCTATATATATATATATATATCACACTCTATATATATATATCATTCTCTCTATATATATATCACTCTCTCTATATATATATATATATATCACACTCTATATATATATATCACTCTCTATATATATATATATCACTCTCTCTATATATATATATATATATCACACTCTATATATATATATCACTCTCTATATATATATATCACTCTCTATATATATATATCACTCTCTCTATATATATATATCACTCTCTCTATATATATATATCACTCTCTATATATATATATATATATCACTCTCTATATATATATATATCACTCTCTATATATATATATATATCACTCTCTATATATATATATATCACTATATATATATATATATCACTCTCTATATATATATATCACTCTCTATATATATATATATCACTCTCTCTATATATATATATCACTCTCTCTATATATATATATCACTCTCTCTATATATATATATCACTATATATATATATATATATCACTATATATATATATATATATCACTATCCCTCTCTATATATATATCTCACTCACTCTCTCTCTCTCTATATATATATATCACTCTCTCACTCTCTCTCTCCTACCTTTGTCATGTTTGTAAGCCAGTGATATCTCATCATTGTTGTTGAGAACTTGTTTGTTGCCCTTGCCTGGAAGAGGAGAGAGATCATCATCATCATTAACACCAACACCACAACATCACCACCACCAACACCACCACCACCAACATCATAATTATCATGACCATCATCATCATCACCACCACCACCACCACCACCACCACCATCATCAACACTATCATGATCCTCATCATTATCCCCACCATCACCACCACCACCACCATTATCCCCACCATCACCACCACCACCACCATTATCCCCACCACCACCATTATCCCCACCATCACCACCATTATCCCCACCACCACCATTATCCCCACCACCACCACCATTATCCCCACCACCACCATTATCCCCACCATCACCACCATTACCACCACCACCACCATTATCCCCACCATCCCCACCACCATTATCCCCACCATCACCACCACCATTATCCCCACCATCACCACCACCACCACCATTATCCCCACCATCACCACCACCACCACCATTATTAACATCATCATTATTATTATTATCATCATCATCACCGTCTTATGTCCATTCTTCCACGCGAGCATGGGTTTGACGGGTTGTCCTGTTGTGGGCAGTGTCCGGTCAGGTGACCTTGTCTTGCTCATACAGAACTTATTTTGGCTTGGTTTCTACAGCTGGATGCCCTTCCTAACACCAACCTCATTTACAGAGTGTACTGGGTGTTGTTTGTTGTGTCACCTACATGACCACTTTACAGAGTGTACTGGGTGCTTTTTGTTGTGACACCTACATGACCACTTTACAGGGTGGACTGGGTGCTTTTTGTTGTGACACCTACATGACCACTTTACAGTGTGGACTGGGTGCTTTTTGTTGTGACACCTACATGACCACTTTACAGTGTGGACTGGGTGCTTTTTGTTGTGACACCTACATTACCACTTTACAGTGTGGACTGGGTGCTTTTTGTTGTGACACCTACATGACCACTTTACAGTGTGGACTGGGTCCTTTTTGTTGTGACACCTACATTACCACTTTACAGTGTGGACTGGGTGCTTTTTGTTGTGACACCTACATTACCACTTTACAGTGTGGACTGGGTGCTTTTTGTTGTGACACCTACATGACCACTTTACAGTGTGGACTGGGTCCTTTTTGTTGTGACACCTACATTACCACTTTACAGTGTGGACTGGGTGCTTTTTGTTGTGACACCTACATTACCACTTTACAGTGTGGACTGGGTGCTTTTTGTTGTGACACCTACACTACCACTTTACAGTGTGGACTGGGTGCTTTTTGTTGTGACACCTACATTACCACTTTACAGTGTGGACTGGGTGCTTTTTGTTGTGACACCTACGTGACCACTTTACAGTGTGGACTGGGTCCTTTTTGTTGTGACACCTACATTACCACTTTACAGTGTGGACTGGGTGCTTTTTGTTGTGACACCTACATGACCACTTTACAGTGTGGACTGGGTCCTTTTTGTTGTGACACCTACATTACCACTTTACAGTGTGGACTGGGTGCTTTTTGTTGTGACACCTACATGACCACTTTACAGTGTGGACTGGGTGTCTTTTTGTTGTGACACCTACATGACCACTTTACAGTGCAGACTGGGTGCTTTTTGTTGTGACACCTACATGACCACTTTACAGTGTAGACTGGGTGCTTTTTGTTGTGACACCTACATGACCACTTTACAGTGTGGACTGGGTCCTTTTTGTTGTGACACCTACATTACCACTTTACAGTGTGGACTGGGTGCTTTTTGTTGTGACACCTACATGACCACTTTACAGTGTGGACTGGGTGTCTTTTTGTTGTGACACCTACATGACCACTTTACAGTGTGGACTGGGTGATTTTAGTTGTGACACCTACATGACCACTTTACAGTGTGGACTGGGTGCTTTTTATTGTGACACCTACATGACCACTTTACAGTGTGGACTGGGTGCTTTTTGTTGTGACACCTACATGACCACTTTACAGTGTGGACTGGGTGCTTTTTGTTGTGACACCTACATGACCACTTTACAGTGTGGACTGGGTGCTTTTTGTTGTGACACCTACATTACCACTTTACAGTGTGGACTGGGTGCTTTTTGTTGTGACACCTACATGACCACTTTACAGTGTGGACTGGGTCCTTTTTGTTGTGACACCTACATTACCACTTTACAGTGTGGACTGGGTGCTTTTTGTTGTGACACCTACATTACCACTTTACAGTGTGGACTGGGTGCTTTTTGTTGTGACACCTACATGACCACTTTACAGTGTGGACTGGGTCCTTTTTGTTGTGACACCTACATTACCACTTTACAGTGTGGACTGGGTGCTTTTTGTTGTGACACCTACATTACCACTTTACAGTGTGGACTGGGTGCTTTTTGTTGTGACACCTACATTACCACTTTACAGTGTGGACTGGGTGCTTTTTGTTGTGACACCTACATTACCACTTTACAGTGTGGACTGGGTGCTTTTTGTTGTGACACCTACGTGACCACTTTACAGTGTGGACTGGGTCCTTTTTGTTGTGACACCTACATTACCACTTTACAGTGTGGACTGGGTGCTTTTTGTTGTGACACCTACATGACCACTTTACAGTGTGGACTGGGTCCTTTTTGTTGTGACACCTACATTACCACTTTACAGTGTGGACTGGGTGCTTTTTGTTGTGACACCTACATGACCACTTTACAGTGTGGACTGGGTGTCTTTTTGTTGTGACACCTACATGACCACTTTACAGTGCAGACTGGGTGCTTTTTGTTGTGACACCTACATGACCACTTTACAGTGTAGACTGGGTGCTTTTTGTTGTGACACCTACATGACCACTTTACAGTGTGGACTGGGTCCTTTTTGTTGTGACACCTACATTACCACTTTACAGTGTGGACTGGGTGCTTTTTGTTGTGACACCTACATGACCACTTTACAGTGTGGACTGGGTGTCTTTTTGTTGTGACACCTACATGACCACTTTACAGTGTGGACTGGGTGATTTTAGTTGTGACACCTACATGACCACTTTACAGTGTGGACTGGGTGCTTTTTGTTGTGACACCTACATGACCACTTTACAGAGTGTACTGGGTGATTTTTGTTGTGACACCTACATGACCACTTTACAGTGTGGACTGGGTGATTTTAGTTGTGACACCTACATGACCACTTTACAGAGTGTACTGGGTGCTTTTTGTTGTGACACCTACATGACCACTTTACAGTGTGGACTGGGTGTTGTTTGTTGTGACACCTACACAACCACTTTACAGTGTGGACTGGGTGTTGTTTGTTGCGAGACCTACACAACTACTTTACAGTGTGGACTGGGTGTTGTTTGTTGCAGCACCTACACAACCACTTTACAGTGTGGACTGGGTGTTGTTTGTTGTGACACCTACACAACCACTTTACAGTGTGGACTGGGTGTTGTTTGTTGCGACACCTACACAACCACTTTACAGAGTGGACTGGGTGTTGTTTGTTGCGACACCTACACAACCACTTTACATGTAGGCTGGGTGCTTTTTACCGTGTCACCATCATTATCATCACCAACATCATTATCATCATTATTATGACCACATCCCCACTATCACCACCAACGTCATTACAACAACAACAACAGCAACAACAACAACAACAACTTACCGACTTTCTCTGCATTAATGAACGTTCCGTTGGTGCTTTTATCTTCCAGAAACACATGGAGCCCAGAACTGGTGAGTTCCTGGAGAGAGAGAGAGAGGATGTATTGGTGAGAGAGAGAGAGAATCATAGACACACTGTACACATTATTCAGTACCTCAGGACTTATATACACACACACACACGTGTGTATATATATATATATATATGAGTATCTGTGTGTACATGTCATCATCACCATTTTATGTCCATTCTTCCACGCTAGCATGGGTTAGTCGGGTTGTCCTGTTGTGGGCAGTGCTAGGTCAGGTGACCATGCCTTGCTCATACAGAACTTATTTTGGCTTGATTTCTACAGTTGGATGCCCTTCCTAACATCAACCACATTTACAGTGTGGACTAGGTGTTTTTTGTCATGACACCTACATGACCACTTTACAGTGTGGACTGGGTGCTTTTAGTTGTGACACCTACACAACCACTTTACAGTGTGGACTGGGTGCTTTTAGTTGTGACACCTACACAACCACTTTACAGTGTGGACTGGGTGCTTTTAGTTGTGACACCTACATGACCACTTTACAGTGTGGACTGGTGTTTTTTGTCATGACACCTACATGACCACTTTACAGTGTGAACTGGGTGCTTTTAGTTGTGACACCTACATGACCACTTTACAGTGTGGACTGGGTACTTTTTGTTGTGTCACCTACATGACCACTTTACAGTGTGGACTGGGTACTTTTTGTTGTGTCACCTACATGACCACCTTACAGTGGACTGGGTACTTTTTGTCGTGACACCTACATGACCACTTTACAGTGTGGACTGGGTGCTTTTAGTTGTGACACCTACATGACCACTTTACAGTGTCGACTGGGTACTTTTTGTCATGTGTTTGTGTGAATGTATGTGTGTGAGTGTCTGTGTTTGTGCATTTATATTTATATACTCATACATACAAATGTATACATATGCACATACATACACGTCAGCATGTTAAAGAAATTCCAGTACAGAAAATAGCACTACTAGGCACTGGACATATATTACATAGCATGCACTCAATACAACAAAAACAACACCAAAACCAACACTGCACCTGGACAAGGATCTCCGAGATGTGCTCAGTGATGCAGTGACAGTCCATAATGGAAATAAGACTAACAACAACAATGACAACAACAAGCCACAGCAAATTACTTACCGAATATATCTTGAAGTGAACTTTACTGTAAGCTTGGAATTTGTCTTTACACATAGCCTCATTAAATGGAATGCTACAGGTGATGTCTCGACCAAACGTGTAGCTATTTTCAGAGAAATCTATAGAAGTACAGAAGACAAAAGTGAAACATGGACTAATGGAGAAAATAGGACTGCATCTCAATGCAAAGAAGACCGAAATCATGAACTACAACCAATTCTTGCTAAGGACGGTACAACAATCAAAACAGTTGAGAACTTTAATATTTAAAGTTCAGGATAACAAACCATATTGCTGTAGTTAGTATTTTTTCACCCTAGCAAATTTGGTCCTTACAATTCGAACACATGTATGTTTATATTAGTGTTCATCTCTCTTGTTTATTCAATTATATATCATCATCATGATTTTACATCCCCTTTTCCCTGCTTGCAAGGGTGAGACGGGTCCTATTCAGCATCTCTCCATTCGCCACGGTCCTCTGTCATCTCCTGCGTGAGCTTCAGCAATCTGAGGTCTGCTCTCACCACCACCACCCATGTTTTTCATGGTCTTCCTCTACTGCCGTCTTCCTTCCACTGGGATCACCTGGCAATTCTTTACCCAGCGGTCACATCACATGCCCATGCCATCTCAGTCTTCCATCCCACACCCTACAGTTTATCCTTCTTATACACAGCTTCTCTCTCAACTTGTCATTATATATAATTGTTTCAGTAATGCACTGGGTAATTGCTGGCCTTGTGCCTAAAGTAGAAACAATTAAATATAATTGTTTCTACTTTTGGCACAAGGCCAGCAATTACCCCAGTGTATTACTGGTACTTTATTTTATCGACCCCGTAAGAATGAAAGGTAAATTTAACCTCGACGTAAACGGCCGTAACTCTATTCTGCAAATCATAGCGTCCGACCCCCTACCAATACTGCCAATCCACCGCCCTATATATATAATAATAATAATGAAATTATTGTGTACAGAGATCAGGTACACTACAACTCATCAAAGGTGCATGTATAGTACATAGAATAATATACAAATGTCAGGAAAGTGAACAGTGTATGAGTCATGATATACATGTGTGAGTGTGTATGGACGGGGAATATCAGGTGTAGTGTTGGCGAATTTCAGGAGGCATGGAGGTTTTAAAGGATGCAGTGTCTCGACACCTAACAACTGATGCAGGTAGTTTGTTCCATGGAAGATTTAAAGGATGCAGTGTCTCGACAGCTAACAACTGATGCAGGTAGTTTATTCCATGGAGGATTTAAAGGATGCAGTGTCTCGACAGCTAACAACTGATGCAGGGAGTTTGTTCCATGGAGGATTTAAAGGATGCAGTGTCTCGACAGCTAACAACTGATGCAGGTAGTTTGTTCCATGGAGGATTTAAAGGATGCAGTGTCTCGACAGCTAACAACTGATGCAGGTAGTTTGTTCCATAGAGGTTTTAAAGGATGCAGTGTCTCGACAGCTAACAACTGATGCAGGTAGTTTGTTCCATGGAGGTTTTAAAGGATGCAGTGTCTCGACAGCTAACAACTGATGCAGGTAGTTTGTTCCATGGAGGTTTTAAAGGATGCAGTGTCTCGACAGCTAACAACTGATGCAGGTAGTTTGTTCCATGGAGGTTTTAAAGGATGCAGTGTCTCGACAGCTAACAACTGATGCAGGTAGTTTGTTCCATGGAGGTTTTAAAGGATGCAGTGTCTCGACAGCTAACAACTGATGCAGGTAGTTTGTTCCATGGAGGTTTTAAAGGATGCAGTGTCTCGACACCTAACAACTGATGCAGGTAGTTTGTTCCATGGAGGTTTTAAAGGATGCAGTGTCTCGACACCTAACAACTGATGCAGGTAGTTTGTTCCATGGAGGTTTTAAAGGATGCAGTGTCTCGACAGCTAACAACTGATGCAGGTAGTTTGTTCCATGGAGGTTTTAAAGGATGCAGTGTCTCGACACCTAACAACTGATGCAGGTAGTTTGTTCCATGGAGGTTTTAAAGGATGCAGTGTCTCGACAGCTAACAACTGATGCAGGTAGTTTGTTCCATGGAGGTTTTAAAGGATGCAGTGTCTCGACACCTAACAACTGATGCAGGTAGTTTGTTCCATGGAGGTTTTAAAGGATGCAGTGTCTCGACACCTAACAACTGATGCAGGTAGTTTGTTCCATGGAGGTTTTAAAGGATGCAGTGTCTCGACAGCTAACAACTGATGCAGGTAGTTTGTTCCATGGAGGTTTTAAAGGATGCAGTGTCTCGACACCTAACAACTGATGCAGGTAGTTTGTTCCATGGAGGTTTTAAAGGATGCAGTGTCTCGACAGCTAACAACTGATGCAGGTAGTTTGTTCCATGGAGGTTTTAAAGGATGCAGTGTCTCGACACCTAACAACTGATGCAGGTAGTTTGTTCCATGGAGGTTTTAAAGGATGCAGTGTCTCGACAGCTAACAACTGATGCAGGTAGTTTGTTCCATGGAGGTTTTAAAGGATGCAGTGTCTCGACAGCTAACAACTGATGCAGGTAGTTTGTTCCATGGAGGTTTTAAAGGATGCAGTGTCTCGACACCTAACAACTGATGCAGGTAGTTTGTTCCATGGAGGTTTTAAAGGATGCAGTGTCTCGACACCTAACAACTGATGCAGGTAGTTTGTTCCATGGAGGTTTTAAAGGATGCAGTGTCTCGACACCTAACAACTGATGCAGGTAGTTTGTTCCATGGAGGTTTTAAAGGATGCAGTGTCTCGACAGCTAACAACTGATGCAGGTAGTTTGTTCCATGGAGGTTTTAAAGGATGCAGTGTCTCGACACCTAACAACTGATGCAGGTAGTTTGTTCCATGGAGGTTTTAAAGGATGCAGTGTCTCGACAGCTAACAACTGATGCAGGTAGTTTGTTCCATGGAGGTTTTAAAGGATGCAGTGTCTCGACAGCTAACAACTGATGCAGGTAGTTTGTTCCATGGAGGATTTAAAGGATGCAGTGTCTCGACAGCTAACAACTGATGCAGGTAGTTTGTTCCATGGAGGATTTAAAGGATGCAGTGTCTCGACAGCTAACAACTGATGCAGGTAGTTTGTTCCATGGAGGTTTTAAAGGATGCAGTGTCTCGACAGCTAACAACTGATGCAGGTAGTTTGTTCCATAGAGGTTTTAAAGGATGCAGTGTCTCGACACCTAACAACTGATGCAGGTAGTTTGTTCCATGGAGGATTTAAAGGATGCAGTGTCTCGACACCTAACAACTGATGCAGGTAGTTTGTTCCATGGAGGTTTTAAAGGATGCAGTGTCTCGACACCTAACAACTGATGCAGGCAGTTTGTTCCATGGAGGTTTTAAAGGATGCAGTGTCTCGACAGCTAACAACTGATGCAGGTAGTTTGTTCCATGGAGGTTTTAAAGGATGCAGTGTCTCGACAGCTAACAACTGATGCAGGTAGTTTGTTCCATGGAGGATTTAAAGGATGCAGTGTCTCGACAACTAACAACTGATGCAGGTAGTTTGTTCCATGGAGGATTTAAAGGATGCAGTGTCTCGACACCTAACAACTGATGCAGGTAGTTTGTTCCATGGAGGTTTTAAAGGATGCAGTGTCTCGACACCTAACAACTGATGCAGGCAGTTTGTTCCATGGAGGTTTTAAAGGATGCAGTGTCTCGACAGCTAACAACTGATGCAGGTAGTTTGTTCCATGGAGGTTTTAAAGGATGCAGTGTCTCGGCAGCTAACAACTGATGCAGGTAGTTTGTTCCATAGAGGTTTTAAAGGATGCAGTGTCTCGACAGCTAACAACTGATGCAGGTAGTTTGTTCCATGGAGGTTTTAAAGGATGCAGTGTCTCGACAGCTAACAACTGATGCAGGTAGTTTGTTCCATGGAGGTTTTAAAGGATGCAGTGTCTCGACAGCTAACAACTGATGCAGGTAGTTTGTTCCATAGAGGTTTTAAAGGATGCAGTGTCTCGACAGCTAACAACTGATGCAGGTAGTTTGTTCCATAGAGGTTTTAAAGGATGCAGTGTCTCGACAGCTAACAACTGATGCAGGTAGTTTGTTCCATGGAGGTTTTAAAGGATGCAGTGTCTCGACAGCTAACAACTGATGCAGGTAGTTTGTTCCATAGAGGATTTAAAGGATGCAGTGTCTCGACAACTAACAACTGATGCAGGTAGTTTGTTCCATGGAGGTTTTAAAGGATGCAGTGTCTCGACAGCTAACAACTGATGCAGGTAGTTTGTTCCATGGAGGTTTTAAAGGATGCAGTGTCTCGACAACTAACAACTGATGCAGGTAGTTTGTTCCATGGAGGTTTTAAAGGATGCAGTGTCTCGACAGCTAACAACTGATGGAGGTAGTTTGTTCCATGGAGGTTTTAAAGGATGCAGTGTCTCGACACCTAACAACTGATGCAGGTAGTTTGTTCCATGGAGGTTTTAAAGGATGCAGTGTCTCGACAACTAACAACTGATGCAGGTAGTTTGTTCCATGGAGGTTTTAAAGGATGTAGTGTCTCGACAGCTAACAACTGATGCAGGTAGTTTATTCCATGGAGGTTTTAAAGGATGCAGTGTCTCGACAGCTAACAACTGATGCAGGTAGTTTGTTCCATGGAGGATTTAAAGGATGCAGTGTCTCGACAGCTAACAACTGATGCAGGTAGTTTATTCCATGGAGGTTTTAAAGGATGCAGTGTCTCGACAGCTAACAACTGATGCAGGGAGTTTGTTCCATGCTTCAGCAACTCTAAATGTGAAAAAATGTTTCCGAAAGTCATGGGAGCTGTGTTGTTTTCTGATTTCGTAATATCTAATATTGTTTTATCATTTCCATGGGTATAGACACATGGAAATCAAAAAGGTGCTCAGGGTTGTTGTTGGTAAGATGGTTAATAATTTTGTAAGTGTTTACCAAGTCAGTTGCCAGACGTCGGCGCTTCAACGTATCCATGCCCAGGGAAGCAAGGTGTTTAGAATATATATACATTAAAATAACAGATTAAAGTTTAAGCAAAGAATCGCTTTTCTGTTATTTTAATAAATATTTGCTCCACGGTTCTTATATATCTGATATATATTTATCCTTATCGAGCCCTCTTTGGATTTTAGTCTTCAAATTTATTATCATTACTATATATATATATATATATATATATATATATATATATATATATATATATATATATATATATATACATATATAGTAATAATAATAAATGTGAAGACTAAAATCCAAAGAGGGCTCGATAAGGATAAATATATATCAAATATATAAAACCATAGAGCAAATATTTATTACAATAACAGATTAAAATTTAAGCAAAGAATCGCTGCTTTCACCCTTAACGGGATCTTCTGAAACTCCCGTTAAGGGTTAAAGCAGCGATTCTTTGCTTAAACTTTAATTTGCTTAAACTGTTATTTTAATATATATATATGTGTGTGTGTGTGTGTTTGTGTGTGTAAAATTTGGATAGGTTTCTGCCAGCATTGGCCTAATAACACCACATGATGAAGTCTTTCAAATCAGAATTAGGACACCGTGGTCCACTCAAGTGGAGAGTTATTGTTTACGGAGACATATCCAGGATTTCTTGGAGGAATTTGTCGAAAGACTTTTTTTAATTGAGCCATAATGTTAATAAGGAATCTATCAACGAAATCCCAGCTCTCATTCGCTTACTGAGTCAATATGGAACTGGTTAACTCGGACCAACTAAACAATTCTACCGTTTTAATAATTGTTTCTACTTTTGGCACAAGGCCAGCAATTATCCCAGTGTGTATTACTGGTACTTTATTTTATCGACCCCGTAAGGATGAAAGGCAAAGTTAATCTCGGCGGGATTTGAACTCTGTAATAATATCTACTGGTCGCAACTCCAGGCAAAATATGATATAATATAAACAAACATACCTGCAATTTCAAAACCTTATATATATATTAGGTATTAATTTAACAATGAAAATAATTGTTTCTACTTTTAGCACAAGGGGCCAGCAAACACTCAGTACATTACTGGTACTTTATTTTATCGACCCTGTAAGGATGAAAGGCAAAGTTAACTTCGGCGGGATTTGACCTTTTACTTTGCCTTTCATCTTTAGACAGTCGATAAAATAAAGTACTAGTAATGCACTGAGTATGTGCTGGCCCCTTGTGCTAAAAGTAGAAACAATTATTTTCATTGTTAAATTAATACCTAATATATATATATATATATATATATATATATTTATTAAAATAACAGATTATATATATATATATATAAAATTATAAATCTGAATAGTCAGACAAAATATATCCAATTCTTTTCTTTTTCCTCCTTAGTCCGTAGAAATCTACTAGATAAATAATAATTTAAACGGAGCTAAGTTTAAAATATAAGTTTGAAGAAATAACAGATAAATGTCACAGACTTTCCTCTGTGAGGAACAGTCAGATAAGATTTACCCAGTCTTTCTTCTTAGTCCGTAGAAATTCTAAGTCTAAAATGTAAGTTTGAAGAAAAAATGTAGATACACTTTATATGAAAATAACAACAAAGTCCTTTTTATGTGTGTGTATATATAAATATATATATATATATATAACGAAGGAAGTGTGGTAAGGAACCCGGTGGACCTTAACACACCAGAGTACTCAATACTTAGAGTAGTAGAGTGGGTAATAGGGAAAAGTTCAAGGCCGTTGGGATCTTGAACTTTTAACTAACATTAAAAGAATATATCTTTCTGAAAGAATCGCGATCAATTTATAATGTTGTAATGTTATTTATGTATATATTTAAAACATATTTGTTATGTTATTCTACTGTAAATTTATTTATATGCTCTGTTTATATTTTCAATCTGAAAGAATTGCAAGCGATTTGTAATGTTATTTATACAATTATGAATAAAATTTATATAATGAAAAAAATCCAAATGAACAACCCACCCTCAGATTTTGGGGTGAGTCCACAAAATTCTAGGTTGTCTGCGATCTTATAAAAAAAAACATTACTAAGCATTCTACCAACTGTTGCCAGTATCAATTGATTTTTACAGCAATTATATTTATTCGGAAGGTAATTCCAGGGGTTGTTTCTGGGGAGAGGGGTCGTTTTAAACAGGTAAAAAGTTTTAGGGTCCATTTACATGTGATTAGTTCGGTGTATGTAGTATATAGTATAAAAAAAAAAAGAGACCCTAAAATTAATTTTTTTTAATCCAACAGAAAGATTAAACACAATACAGGTCTATTATTATACAAAGTATTTAAACTGGAGTCATAAGGAAATTCAACCCTAGTTGCTCATTTAATCCGGCATTGCGCGGTGTTTATTTGGAAAAACCCCCAGAAACATTTATAAAATCTAATAAGCTATTAACAGTTTCAAAGACACCCTTTTTTATGAAAACAAAACGACCCCATAACTTAGGTTCACGAAATTCTGTAGCTTACTTTTAATCTTTTCAACGGGGGTTTTATAAAAGTTGCATGTGTTTTCATGTGAGGGGGTTGTGGTGTAGTGTTTATTGGGAAACCCACCACTAAAAATTACAACAGTGATAATCTAAAAGCCTTTAATTAATTAATTAATTAAATGTAAACAAACCACCCCCCGATCTTTAGGACTAATATAATCTTAAGTCGTGTTTTTGTTCCGTTCTTTTAAACGGGTATATACGAAAGTTACGTATACCTTGGTGAGGCAGTGCTTATTACGGGGTAAGGGTAAAAAACCCCAAACAAACAAACTTACCAACAGTCTCGAACCCTTTTTTCAACGAAAACAACCGTCCCCAGATTTTGGGCTCGTTATCATCATCGTCTTCATCCAACATTACACATTCAGATATCTCCTGTGTAGCTAAACTCGCCATGCTTGGTGCGACACACAGTCATAGACTGAATGAGTTAATTGAACAAGTGCCCGTGTAGCGGTGTGAGGCAGGGAACCTATTGTGGTAGCAGACCACACTGATAGAGGAAGGGAGGGAGGAGATGAAACTGTGTGTGTGAGTATGCAAACGATACACACACACACACACACACACACATATATATATATATATATACACATATATATGTTAATATGTATATATATATATACACACATACACATGTAAATATATACACACACATACATACACATATATATATATTTGTTTATATATATATAAACGTATGTATGTGAGTGTGTATATGTTTTTATATATATATATATATAAGCATATACATATATATATATGTGTGTATATATATATATATACACACATATATAAATATATACACTCACACACACACACATATATGTGTGTGTGTATATATATATATGTGTGTGTATATATATATATATATATATATATATATATATATATATACAAAGTTTAACAAGGTTCATTGATTAATCATTGAATAAAGTTTCACAATAGATTAGAAGCACTCAACAGTTAGGTTTTCTGGAGTTATTAATATTACTTCAAAATATTAATAAATATAGACATTCATGTGATCAAATATATTTTATTATACATATTTCAGAGGTACTGAGCTATTTCATCATACGTCCTCATCAGATAAAATAAATTGATGTCTGACATACCTCAATTTATTTTATCTGATGAGGACGTACTGATGAAATAGCTCAGTACTTCTGAAATCATCATCATCATCATTTCATTTTACGTCCACTTTTTCCCTGCTTTCAAGGGTGGGACGGGAACTGATTCTGGCTTGATTTCTACAGCTGGATGCCCTTCCTAACACCAACCTCATTTACAGTGAGTGCTGGGTGCTTTTTTGCCGTGGCACCTCCACGACCACTTTGCAGTGGAATGATAGGGACCCCAGTCCCTATCATCTCATTTCTACAGCTGAGTAAACTGGAGCAATGTGAAATAAAGTGTCTTGCTCAAGGAAACTACACATCACCCGGTGAGAATTGAACTCACAACCTTTCGATTGCAAGGCCAATGCTCTAACCACTAAGCCATGTGCCTCCATTGCAAGGCCAATGCTCTAACCACTAAGCCATGTGCCTCCATTTATATGTATAATAAAATATATTTGATCACATGAATGTCAATATTTATTAATATTTTGAAGTAATATATATATATATATATACTGTATATATCAATAATTGTTTCTACTTTAGGCACAAGGCCAGAAATTACCCAGTGCATTACTGGTACTTTATTTTATCGACTCCGTATGGATGAAAGGCAAAGTTAACCTCGACGGGATTTGAAAAGGGACATAACTATGCTTGAAAGCATGGCGTCCGACCCTCTACCGATACTGCCAGTCCAATCATTAATGGTAACACCTTTTTCCATTCAGAGGGTTTTTTGTAAAATCTCAACTTACCGACTAATTCTAACACACACCCACACACTTGGGCTTTCTTTGACTGTGGCCATGCTGGGGCACTACCTTCTTTTGCCAGTTTCATTAATTAGACCATGGCCATGCTAAAGCATTACTTTATTCTTTTTCCTGGTTTCACTCATTTGACTGTGACCATGCTTGGGCACTACCTTCTTTTACTGGTTTCACTCATTTGACTGTGGCCATGCTGGGGCACTACCTTCTTTTACTGGTTTCACTCATTTGACTGTGGCTATGCTGGGGCACTTACCTTCTTTTACTGGTTTCACTCATTAGACTGTG
The DNA here is from genome assembly GCA_964016885.1 of Eledone cirrhosa. Lineage (NCBI taxonomy): Eukaryota > Metazoa > Mollusca > Cephalopoda > Octopoda > Eledonidae > Eledone > Eledone cirrhosa. The sequence goes on from CAXHJY010001410.1 coordinate 30,612, forward strand.
GCCATGCTGGGGCACTACCTTCTTTTACTGGTTTCACTCATTTGACTATGGCCATGCTGTGGCACTGCTATATTTTATATATTTGTTTTTAATACTGGTTGCCCTCATTAGATTGTGACCATCTGGACAACCCTTCACTCTGACGTTTAGTTGTTTTGGAAGTGCAACATTCTTCCTCCTGACTTTGGGTTTCAAATTAAAACTTGGCACACACCAGATGATGGTCAGTCCAACATTCCACACCTCGTAATACACAAACCAATGTGATATCCCTGACATCACGTTTCCTTGTTAAAACAAAGTCAATAAGGTGCCACTTTTTTTAACCTGGATGCATCCAAGTTGTCTTATATTTGTCTTTCTGCTGAAAGAGCGTGTTCCCAACAACAAGATCCATCTCAGCGCACATCTGCAACAGAAGTAGGCCATTGTTATTGCACTTACCTACTCCATGTTTGCCTATCACACTCCAAGCTTCCCAGTCATTACTCACACGTAACACGTGCATTAAAATCACCAAGGTTGACAATCTTGTCTGCATAAGGTATACCATGGATGACTTCTTTCAAAGACATGTAGAAAGCTAGTTTTTCATCATCACTGGCACACATAGTGGGAGCGTACACACTGCCCAGAGTCACAAAGCAGTTTTGAATCAGAGGGACTCTCATGGACATTATCTAATCATTGAGGGCGGTGAATTGGCAGTATCAGTCGAGGGTTGGACGCCATGCTTTCTAGCATAGTTACGTCCCTTTACGGTTTGAGTTCAAATCCCGTCGAGGTTAACTTTGCCTTTCATCCTTACGGGGTCGATAAAATAAAGTACCAGTAGTGTACTGGGTAATTGCTGGCCTTGTGCCAAAAGTAGAAACAATTATCTAATCATTGAATCCCCAAGGAAGATTTTCCAGCTTTGAGACGATTCCATTCCTGACAGCAAATATGACCCCTGCCTCTCTCCTACAACCCTCTGCTCCACCACTCCAATAGAAGGTATATCCTCCCTTCTGTCCTGTGAATTGACCCTCACCAGCTAATCTCAATTCTGAAAGAGCAATGATGTCCATGCTATAGCGATCGAGTTCCCTCGACACCAAAGCAGATCTTCTTTCAGGCAGTTTCACTGGACTGGGAATCAAGTCAACTTCTTACATTCCAGCATCCAATATTCAGAGGTTTGAACCTCTTTGCAGTTGTAAGATGATGACCAGGCCTACGCTGCGGTGCCATGGGACACCTGCCGGGCCAGACCCCTTCACAATAAGTTCCAGAGCCCTTACTGCCATTGACTTCAAGACCATCATTTGTCATTTTAGAGTTTGGTGCACTTTTAGGTTATGGCCAGCCACACGGACCTTAACATATTCTGAACAAGCAATGCCTGAGTTTTGAAGGTTTTTTTAAGTGGGGCAGGCCTTGCACTCGACCAATCCCACTCTCTGAGCATTGAAAACACTACCCGAAAAGGAGGATGCTTTTAAGAGTTTCCCTCTCTTAGAAAGGCATTGTGACAACAACAGGGGGCCTTTCACTCCCAGGTGGGAGAGAAAATACTATTTGGATGGCTGTTGACTCTGCTGAGTTCCTCCGAGTCTTCTTGTATTTTATTCCACAGCGTGTCCAAATATGACCCACCTCACCAAACATGCTTGGTGGGGGTTGGACAATATACATATATATGCATGCATGCATACACACATATATGTACAGAACTGTTATGGTGGCGGTGTTGGTGGTAGTACTAGTGGGGGGGGGGGGTGTTTGTGGTGGAGTGGTCGTGGTGGTGGTAGTTGTGGTGGCAGTGTTGAGGATAGTTGTGGTGGTGGGGGAGTCTGACAGATCTGTTTCAAGTGACCAAGAACAACCAAAATAAGTTCTGAAGTTTCAGTATCATCATCATCATCATCATTTTACGTCCGCTTTTCCCTGCTTGCAAGGGTCAGACAGGAACTGATTCTGGCTTGATTTCTACAGCTGGATGCCCTTCCTAACACCAACCTCATTTACAGTGAGTGCTGGGTGCTTTTTTGCCGTGGCACCTCCACGACCACTTTGCAGTGGAATGATAGGGACCCCAGTCCCTATCATCTCATTTCTACAGCTGAGTAAACTGGAGCAATGTGAAATAAAGTGTCTTGCTCAAGGAAACAACACATCACCCGGTCCGAGAATTGAACTCACAACCTTTTGATTGCAAGGCCAATGCTCTAACCACTAAGCCATGTGACAAAAGACAAGGGATACAGTGACACAGCATGGCCACATCCCAATGAACCAACCCAGTGTAAAAGAAAACAAAAACAGAAAAAAAATCCACAAATATACGATCGCAAATACAAGCAGCCGAAATGAGGTTCCTCCAAAAAGTCTTTGGAATAATGTTATTTGATAGAGTGTGTAGCTCAGAGAGTTGCTCCTGGTAGAACCGCTACTCCGAATTGAGAGATCACAGCTCTGATACTACAGACATGTGGTTAGAATGTCTCAGGAAAGAATCCCTGAATTGAAGGATCACAGCTCTGATATTACAGACATGTGGTTAGAATGTCTGAGGAAAGAATCTCTGAATTGAGAGATCACAGCTCTGATACTACAGACATGTGGTTAGAATGTCTGAGGAAAGAATCTCTGAATTGAGAGATCACAGCTCTGATACTACAGACATGTGATTAGAATGTCTCAGGAAAGAATCCCTGAATTGAGAGATCACAGCTCCGATAATACAGACATGTGATTAGAATGTCTCAGGAAAGAATCCCTGAATTGAGAGATCACAGCTCTGATACTACAGACATGTGGTTAGAATGTCTCAGGAAAGAATCCCTGAATTGAGAGATCACAGCTCCGATAATACAGACATGTGGTTAGAATGTCTCAGGAAAGAATTTCCGAATTGAGAGATCACAGCTCTGATACTACAGACATGTGGTTAGAATGTCTCAGGAAAGAATCCCTGAATTGAGAGATCACAGCTCTGATACTACAGACATGTGGTTAGAATGTCTGAGGAAAGAATCTCTGAATTGAGAGATCACAGCTCCGATACTACAGACATGTGGTTAGAATGTCTGAGGAAAGAATCTCTGAATTGAGAGATCACAGCTCCGATAATACAGACATGTGGTTAGAATGTCTCAGGAAAGAATTTCCGAATTGAGAGATCACAGCTCTGATACTACAGACATGTGGTTAGAATATCTCGGGAAAGAATCTCTGAATTGAGAGATCACAGCTCTGATACTACAGACATGTGGTTAGAATGTCTGAGAAAAGAATCTCTGAATTGAGAGATCACAGCTCTGATACTACAGACATGTGGTTAGAATGTCTCAGGAAAGAATCTCTGAACAGAGATCACAGCTCTGATACTACAGACATGTGGTTAGAATGTCTCAGGAAAGAATCTCTGAATTGAGAAATCGCAGCTCTGATTCTATGGTCATGTGTCGTTCCTCAGAAATATGGTACCTTTGTTAAGTTATGTTCCAAACTCAAATTTAATAATGAGAAAGTTAGTTATATTACAAAGAGTCAAAGCATTTATATTTATTTAAAAAAACCTCCATCTTAATTTTAAGCAAGAACCTTTGTTAAGTTATGTTCCAATATAATAACAAAAGGGTAAAAGAAATTTAATCAGATTTTTTCGAAAGCCCACACATATCCATGGAAATATCCCACATTTTTTGGGACAATGCTTTGTCCTTGGTCAATGGAGAGACCATCTGCGATAGAGCAACATTCTCGAAAAAACATCCACTGATGTTTTCCAAACTGGGGTCAACTGCCATGTAGATAACAGTGAGGGCCCCGTCGTGTGTTGTGCGACCAATCTTTGTGGATAACCAGCCCATGAAGTGAAGGACCCAACTCCACGGGCTGCCACTGGAATACCATATCTCTGAAGAAACATAACCGGGACACAAACTGTTGGCGGTTACGTTATACTCCCGTAATTTCTCAGTGAGGGTCTTAGTGTGCCAAATTTGGGCCAGTTTACTAAGAGCGTACCCATACAAATAAGGATATTTAACACAAATACTTGATGGGCTGTTGTTTGATTGACAAGAAAAATCTGGTGCTTTCTTGACTACCAAATGTCGCATTGAACTCACATTAATTATACGACTTGGTGCGGATTTCTTGAGCAGATCCAACAAGAGATAGGTGAGCAGAAATGGTCCAACATAGTTCACACCGAACACACTGTTATAACCTTGCTTTGTTATCTTCTCTGGGTGTACAGCGAGACCTGCATTGTTTATCAACACATCCAGTTTCGGTTCTGTATTAAGTATCTGCAATAAAAAAAAATATTAACTTTTAACATCCAGGAATGGTTTTAGCAGAAAATATCTAAAAACGTATTCATTAATTCAAATGTTT
>CAXHJY010001410.1:40000-72500 GCA_964016885.1 Eledone cirrhosa
ATAGAGAGAGAGAGAGAGGGGTGTATATATGTGAGTAGAGAGAGAGATTATTTATTTAAATTATTGACGTATTGTTTTATTGATATTTTTTATCTGTTTGTCCCGAATCTTCCTTTATCGATTTTTTATCGTATGGTTGATTGTAGACTTGTTCTATATGTGACGGTATTTTAACGATAGTTATAGCTCTGATTCATCTGAATTATTGAGCCCTCTGCCGCTCATTTCGAATCTTGTTTATCGTGAACTCGTGCGCCGATTTTTCGATACTCGATCTTTCTAATGTATACATATATATATATATTGGGTGGTTAAGTATGAAATTGTAGAAAACATTTACAAACTTTGATTTTTCTACAAATTTCATACTTGACAACCAATATATGTAGATATATAGAGGGGGAGCGAGAGTGAGGTGTATATATGTGTGAGTGTAGAGAGAGATGGAGATTATATGTATATATAATATATGTGTGTGTGTGTGTGTGTGTGAGAATATACGTAAGCCGGGCGTTATTTTATAGGGGGATTATACCTTATAAGACTGTCAGGTGACGTCTACTATCTGTGTGTGTTTATATAAATGTGTCTACACATATATATATATTATGTCAGGTTGCTCTCGAGTGCTACTGGTAACATGTAACCCAGTAAAACCTGTTTCATTGTCGGCGGTTTAGACGCCGCGAACCTGACAAGCTAGCTTGATGGGGTGGGTAATATTCGGACACCCTGTAGGATGAAATACAAGACCCGGCAAAGGGCGAAGGAACTCAGACGAGTCAATGGCCATACAACTAGTATACCCCCCCCCCCCCCCCCCCCCTCCATCACCTGGTAGTGAAAGGTCCCCAATTGTTGTCATAACACCTTTCTAGGAGAGGGAAACTCTGGAGAAAAACACCCGCGGCTTCGGAAGCATCCGATGATGTTTCTATATTGTCACTTTAATCTGTTGTTTATACACACACACAGACATGAGAGCAGACATCAGATCGCTGAAACTCACCGAGGTGATGACGAAGGACCGTGACAAGTGAAGAGACGCTGTGCTGAATAGAACCCGTCCAACCCTTGCAAGTAGGGAAAAGCGGACGTAAAATGATGCTGGACGTAAGATGATGATGATGATGATATATATATATATATATATATATATACATATCAAGTTTTGGTACCTTTGAAATATATATAATAGAATAAATATGGTTTTAAATATAGTTTCCATTTATTAATATCATTGATATATATATATATCAATGATATTAATAAATGGAAACTATATTTAAAACATATTTATTCTATTATAATGATATTAATAAATGGAAACTATATTTAAAACCATATTTATTCTATTATAATGATATTAATAAATGGAAACTATATTTAAAACCATATTTATTCTATTATAATGATATTAATAAATGGAAACTATATTTAAAACCATATTTATTCTATTATAATGATATTAATAAATGGAAACTATTTAAAACCATATTTATTCTATTATATAGATTTCAATATATATATATATATATATATATATATATATATCAATGATATTAATAAATGGAAACTATATTTAAAACCATATTTATTCTATTATATGTATTTCAAGGGTACCAAAACTTTGGTACGCTATCATCAGATAAAATACAAAGTTAGTTTTATAAATATTGACATATCCAGGAATGAGACCTTAATGGTTAAAGTTTCACCTGGATGTTGAATTACCAACAAATTGAATATCCCTTTGCTTATATATATATATATATATCCAGTAGGTGTAACTCGATGTTTAGGTTCACTTCTGTGATGATGTGTAGAGCTATACAGAGTGTAAAATATAGAAAGGATAAAAAGGACGATTGATTATTCCTTCATTGCATTTATTGATAGGTGACACGTGTTTCACCACTGATCAGCTCAAGGTTCGATCTATATCGATCCTACCTGACTCAATAATCGGCAGCTCGACGATTATTGAGTCGGGTAGGATCGATATAGATCCAACCTTGAGCTGATCAGTGGCGAAACGCGCCTCACCTATCAATAAATGCAATGAAGGAATAATCAATCGTCCTTTTTATCCTTTCTATATATATATATATATATATATATATATATATATATATATATATATATATATATATAATAAAGATAAAATAAAAAATGGTTATTTATAAGAGTTCCATATTTTACTATATGGAACTCTTATAATCATTTTTTATTTCATCTTTATTATATATACTCCAGTTCTACCATCTGTCGAGTGCTACTTATCTGATATAGGCATAGTTTTATTGTTCTACTGTTCTACAATATTAATCACCTTGAAGGCATAGCATAATTTAACTTTGTATCCTTGAAATATGTATAATGAAATAAATATGGTTTTATAAATATAGTATCCATTTGTTAATATCGTATATCTACTCCAAATACTTGTCGAGTGCTTTATATCAGTTATAAAAATATTTGCTTGTTGTATCCCAACAATTTAAATAGAACTTTTGCATATATATATATATATATATATATACATATATATATATATTCTATCTGCTGTTGAAATGACTTTGCAAAATTATTGTTGACTTGTTGAGATAAAGAAGGTTACCAAATGACAGTTATGATGGGAGATAAGATATTGTTGAGATATAAGATTATGCTCATACATATAATTAATAACACATACACACATATATATATATATAACACACACATACATGAATTGGCAGTATCGGTAGAGGGTCGGACGCCATGCTTTGATGCATAGAGTTACGGCCCTTGCCATTCTGAGTTCAAATTCCGCCGAGGTTAACTTTGCCTTTCATCCTTACGGTAAAATAAAGTACCAGTAATACACTGGGTATTTGCTGGCCTTGTGCCAAAAGTAGAAACAATTATTATACACACAGTGATATCATTATCATCGATTAACGTCCATCTTCCTCGCTAGCATGGGTTAGACAGGTCCTATTTTGAGGCAAGTTGTGTTGGGTGACCGTGTCTCGTTCAAATGGCTGGTTTTCTAGGGCTGGATGCCCTTCCTAACGCCAACCACATATAGACAATAATACACACATAAATAAACAGTAACAACCACGCCACTCACACACACACAGACATATAGCAACAGAAACACAGACATTAACAGTAGCACATACATACACACAGACACATATACCAATACTTATGCATGGAGATATAATAATAATGAAACTTATTGTGTACAGTGCTCAGGTGCACTACAACTCATCAAAGGTGCATGTATAGTACATAGAATAATGTACAAATGTCAGGAAAGTGAACAGTGTATGAGTCATGATATACATGTGTGTGTGTATGGAGGGGGATATCAGGTGTAGTGTTGGTGAATTTCAGGAGGCATGGAGGTTTTAAAGGATGCAGTGTCTCGACAGCTAACAACTGATGCAGGTAGTTTGTTCCATGGAGGTTTTAAAGGATGCAGTGTCTCGACAGCTAACAACTGATGCAGGTAGTTTGTTCCATTGAGGTTTTAAAGGATGCAGTGTCTCGACAGCTAACAACTGATGCAGGTAGTTTGTTCCATGGAGGTTTTAAAGGATGCAGTGTCTCGACAGCTAACAACTGATGCAGGTAGTTTGTTCCATGGAGGTTTTAAAGGATGCAGTGTCTCGACAGCTAACAACTGATGCAGGTAGTTTGTTCCATTGAGGTTTTAAAGGATGCAGTGTCTCGACAGCTAACAACTGATGCAGGTAGTTTGTTCCATGGAGGTTTTAAAGGATGCAGTGTCTCGACAGCTAACAACTGATGTAGGTAGTTTGTTCTATGGAGGTTTTAAAGGATGCAGTGTCTCAACAGCTAACAACTGATGCAGGTAGTTTGTTCCATGGAGGTTTTAAAGGATGCAGTATCCCAACATCTAACAACTGATGCAGGTAGTTTGTTCCATGCTTCAGCAACTCGGAGTGTGTAAAGATGTTTCTGAAAGTCATGGGAGCTGTGCTGTTTTTTGACTTTGTAGACATGCCCACGTGTGTTAGACACATGGAATTCTAAAAGGTATTCAGGGTTGTTGTTGGCAAGATGGTTAATAATTTTGTGGGTGTCTACCAAGTCAGTTGCCAGACATCGGAGCTTCAAAGTATCCATGCCCAGGGAAGCAAGGCGTTCAGAATATATATCATCATCGTTTAATGTCTATCTTCCACGCTAGCATGGGTTAGACGGGAATTGTCCCACTTCAGGCAAGATTGATCGGGTGGCCATGTCTCGCTCGTATAGGACTGTATCTGGCAGGTTTTCGACGGCTGGATGCCCTTCCTAACACCAACCACATTTACAGTGTGGACTGGGAGCCTTTTTACCATGTTTCCTACACAATCACTTTACAGTGTGGACTGGGGGCCTTTTTACTGTGTCTCCTACATGACCACTTTACAGTGTGGACTGGGAGCCTTTTTACTGTGTCTCCTATATGACCACTTTACAGTGTAGACTGGGAGCCTTTTTACTGTGTCTCCTACATGACCACTTTACAGTGTGGACTGGGAGCCTTTTTACTGTGTCTCCTACATGACCACTTTACAGTGTGGAATGGGGAGCTTTTTACCGTGTCTCCTACATGACCACTTTACAGTGTGGACTGGGAGCCTTTTTACTGTGTCTCCTACATGACCACTTTACAGTGTGGACTGGGAGCCTTTTTACTGTGTCCTACATGACCACTTTACAGTGTGGACTGGGAGCCTTTTTACTGTGTCTCCTATATGACCACTTTACAGTGTGGACTGGGGGCCTTTTTACCGCATCTCCTACACGATCTCTATAGTGTGGACTGGATGTTCTGTGGTACCAACATAACTTTACAGAGAAAGGGTGGTGTGGGCAGAAGTGGGAGGATGAAGTAGGGGTAGTGGGTTGGGGTGTATATTTGGTTAAGAAGTGCCTACTGAGCGTAGGTTTAACTTTGTATGGAAGGGAAGGCGGGTCTTCTGTATTACTGTGTAGCACCAAAGATCTTGATCCAGTGACATTGTCTTAGAGAGGTGCAAGTGTGTAAGGTCGGAATTTATCAGATCATCCCAGGTTTTTCTGGGTCTACCTACTCCATAACTACCATCAATTTTGATCGCCCTGCACTTAAATATAATACATAGAAATATAATTGTTTCTACTTTTGGCACAAGGCCAGCAAATACACCAGTGTATTACTGGTACTTTATTTTATCGACCCCGTAAGGATGAAAGGCAAAGCTAACCTCGGCGGGATTTGAACTCAGAATGGCAAGGGCCGTAACTCTATGCGTCAAAGCATGGCGCCCAACCCTCTACCGATACTGCCAATCAGAAATATAATACCAGTCAAGTACTGGGGTCAATTTATTCCTCTATATCTCTTTCCCTCACTATCCTTCTCTGGAAGAAAGCTGCTATATTCAGACCTGGAGAGGAGATGGACTCCACTGAGTTTTAAAATACCCTAGGAACACTTTATGTCAATATGACACACTCACGACTCTCTTGAGAGTTACGGACCCATCTATACAAATATAATACCAGTCCAGTACTGGGGGTCAATTCTTCCTATCTCTTCTAAGTAACAATTCAACTAATCTTGTTATATGGAAGTGAAACATGGACACTTTCATCCAAACAACAAAAGCACCTTGATGGCACCTACACTACTGCTACTACTACTACCCCTACTACCTTGATGGCACCTACACTACTGCTACTACTACTACCCCTACTACCTTGATGGCACCTACACTACTGCTACTACTACTACCCCTACTACCTTGATGGCACCTACACTACTGCTACTACTACTACCCCTACCACCTTGATGGCACCTACACTACTGCTACTACTACTACCCCTACTACCTTGATGGCACCTACACTACTGCTACTACTACTACCCCTACTACCTTGATGGCACCTACACTACTGCTACTACTACTACCCCTACTACCTTGATGGCACCTACACTACTGCTACTACTACTACCACTACCACCTTGATGGCACCTACACTACTGCTACTACTACTACTACTACTACTACCTTGATGGCACCTACACTACTGCTACTACTACTACCCCTACTACCTTGATGGCACCTACACTACTGCTACTACTACTACCCCTACCACCTTGATGGCACCTACACTACTGCTACTACTACTACCCCTACTACCTTGATGGCACCTACACTACTGCTACTACTACTACCACTACTACCTTGATGGCACCTACACTACTGCTACTACTACTACCCCTACTACCTTGATGGCACCTACACTACTGCTACTACTACTACCACTACTACCTTGATGGCACCTACACTACTGCTACTACTACTACCCCTACTACCTTGATGGCACCTACACTACTACTACTACTACCACTACTACCTTGATGGCACCTACACTACTGCTACTACTACTACCCCTACTACCTTGATGGCACCTACACTACTGCTACTACTACTACTACCTTGATGGCACCTACACTACTGCTACTACTACTACCACTACCACCTTGATGGCACCTACACTACTGCTACTACTACCACTTTGATGGCACCTACACTACTGCTACTACTACTACCACTACCTTGATGGCACCTACACTACTGCTACTACCACTACTACCTTGATGGCACCTACACTACTGCTACTACTACTACTACTACTACCTTGATGGCACCTACACTACTGCTACTACTACTACCACTACCACCTTGATGGCACCTACACTACTGCTACTACTACTACCACTACCTTGATGGCACCTACACTACTGCTACTACTACTACCACTACCTTGATGGCACCTACACTACTGCTACTGCTACTACTACCTTGATGGCACCTACACTACTGCTACTACTACTACCCCTACTACCTTGATGGCACCTACACTACTGCTACTACTACCACTTTGATGGCACCTACACTACTGCTACTACTACTACCACTACCTTGATGGCACCTACACTACTGCTACTACTACTACCCCTACTACCTTGATGGCACCTACACTACTGCTACTACTACCACTTTGATGGCACCTACACTACTGCTACTACTACTACTACTACCACCTTGATGGCACCTACACTACTGCTACTACTACTACTACCACTACCTTGATGGCACCTACACTACTGCTACTACTACTACTACTACCACCTTGATGGCACCTACACTACTGCTACTACTACTACCACTACCACCTTGATGGCACCTACACTACTGCTACTACTACTACCCCTACTACCTTGATGGCACCTACACTACTACTACTACTACTACCACTACTACCTTGATGGCACCTACACTACTACTACTACTACTACCACTACTACCTTGATGGCACCTACACTACTGCTACTACTACCACTTTGATGGCACCTACACTACTGCTACTACTACTACCACTACCTTGATGGCACCTACACTACTGCTACTACTACTACCACTACTACCTTGATGGCACCTACACTACTGCTACTACTACTACCCCTACTACCTTGATGGCACCTACACTACTACTACTACTACTACCACTACTACCTTGATGGCACCTACACTACTGCTACTACTACTACCACTACTACCTTGATGGCACCTACACTACTGCTACTACTACTACCCCTACTACCTTGATGGCACCTACACTACTGCTACTACTACTACCACTACTACCTTGATGGCACCTACACTACTGCTACTACTACTACCCCTACTACCTTGATGGCACCTACACTACTGCTACTACTACTACCCCTACTACCTTGATGGCACCTACACTACTGCTACTACTACCACTACCACCTTGATGGCACCTACACTACTGCTACTACTACTACCCCTACTACCTTGATGGCACCTACACTACTGCTACTACTACCACTACTACCTTGATGGCACCTACACTACTGCTACTACTACTACCCCTACCACCTTGATGGCACCTACACTACTGCTACTACTACTACCACTACCACCTTGATGGCACCTACACTACTGCTACTACTACCACTACTACCTTGATGGCACCTACACTACTGCTACTACTACTACCACTACCTTGATGGCACCTACACTACTGCTACTACTACTACTACCTTGATGGCACCTACACTACTACTACTACCCCTACTACCTTGATGGCACCTACACTACTGCTACTACCACTACTACCTTGATGGCACCTACACTACTGCTACTACTACTACTACCTTGATGGCACCTACACTACTACTACTACTACTACCACTACCACTTTGATGGCACCTACACTACTGCTACTACTACTACTACCACCTTGATGGCACCTACACTACTGCTACTACTACTACCACTACCACCTTGATGGCACCTACACTACTGCTACTACTACCACTTTGATGGCACCTACACTACTGCTACTACTACTACCACTACCTTGATGGCACCTACACTACTGCTACTACTACTACCACTACCACCTTGATGGCACCTACACTACTGCTACTACTACTACCACTACCACCTTGATGGCACCTACACTACTGCTACTACTACCACTTTGATGGCACCTACACTACTGCTACTACTACTACCCCTACTACCTTGATGGCACCTACACTACTGCTACTACTACTACTACCTTGATGGCACCTACACTACTGCTACTACTACTACCACCTTGATGGCACCTACACTACTACTACTACCACTACCTTGATGGCACCTACACTACTGCTACTACTACTACTACTACTACCTTGATGGCACCCTACACTACTGCTACTACTACTACCACCTTGATGGCACCTACACTACTACTACTACCACTACCTTGATGGCACCTACACTACTGCTACTACTACTACTACTACTACCTTGATGGCACCCTACACTACTGCTACTACTACTACTACCTTGATGGCACCTACACTACTGCTACTACTACTACTACTACTACCTTGATGGCACCTACACTACTGCTACTACTACTACTACCTTGATGGCACCCTACACTACTGCTACTACTACTACTACCTTGATGGCACCTACACTACTGCTACTACTACTACTACTACTACCTTGATGGCACCCTACACTACTGCTACTACTACTACTACCTTGATGGCACCTACACTACTGCTACTACTACTACTACTACTACCTTGATGGCACCTACACTACTGCTACTACTACTACTACCTTGATGGCACCCTACACTACTGCTACTACTACTACTACCTTGATGGCACCTACACTACTGCTACTACTACTACTACTACTACCTTGATGGCACCCTACACTACTGCTACTACTACTACTACCTTGATGGCACCTACACTACTACTACTACTACTACTACTACCTTGATGGCACCTACACTACTGCTACTACTACTACTACCTTGATGGCACCTACACTACTGCTACTACTACTACTACCTTGATGGCACCTACACTACTACTACTACCACTACTACCTTGATGGCACCTACACTACTGCTACTACCACTACTACCTTGATGGCACCTACACTACTGCTACTACTACTACTACCTTGATGGCACCTACACTACTGCTACTACTACTACCCGTACTACCTTGATGGCACCTACACTACTGCTACTACTACTACCCCTACTACCTTGATGGCACCTACACTACTGCTACTACTACTACTACCTTGATGGCACCTACACTACTGCTACTACTACTACCACTACCTTGATGGCACCTACACTACTGCTACTACTACTACCACTACCACCTTGATGGCACCTACACTACTGCTACTACTACTACCCCTACTACCTTGATGGCACCTACACTACTGCTACTACTACTACCCCTACTACCTTGATGGCACCTACACTACTGCTACTACTACCACTACTACCTTGATGGCACCTACACTACTACTACTACTACTACCACTACTACCTTGATGGCACCTACACTACTGCTACTACTACTACCACTACTACCTTGATGGCACCTACACTACTACTACTACCACTACTACCTTGATGGCACCTACACTACTGCTACTACTACTACCACTACCACCTTGATGGCACCTACACTACTGCTACTACTACCACTACTACCTTGATGGCACCTACACTACTGCTACTACTACTACCCCTACTACCTTGATGGCACCTACACTACTGCTACTACTACCACTACTACCTTGATGGCACCTACACTACTGCTACTACTACTACCCCTACTACCTTGATGGCACCTACACTACTGCTACTACTACTACTACCTTGATGGCACCTACACTACTGCTACTACTACTACCACTACCACCTTGATGGCACCTACACTACTGCTACTACTACCACTACTACCTTGATGGCACCTACACTACTGCTACTACTACTACCCCTACTACCTTGATGGCACCTACACTACTGCTACTACTACTACTACCTTGATGGCACCTACACTACTGCTACTACTACTACCACTACCACCTTGATGACACCTACACTACTGCTACTACTACTACCACTACCACCTTGATGGCACCTACACTACTGCTACTACTACTACCACTACCACCTTGATGACACCTACACTACTGCTACTACTACTACCACTACCACCTTGATGGCACCTACACTACTGCTACTACTACTACCACTACCACCTTGATGGCACCTACACTACTGCTACTACTACTACCCCTACTACCTTGATGGCACCTACACTACTGCTACTACTACCACTACCACCTTGATGGCACCTACACTACTGCTACTACTACTACCCCTACTACCTTGATGGCACCTACACTACTGCTACTACTACTACCCCTACCACCTTGATGGCACCTACACTACTGCTACTACTACTACCACTACCACCTTGATGACACCTACACTACTGCTACTACTACTACCACTACTACCTTGATGGCACCTACACTACTGCTACTACTACTACTACCTTGATGGCACCTACACTACTGCTACTACTACTACCACTACCACCTTGATGGCACCTACACTACTGCTACTACTACTACCACTACTACCTTGATGGCACCTACACTACTGCTACTACTACTACCACTACTACCTTGATGGCACCTACACTACTGCTACTACTACTACCCCTACCACCTTGATGGCACCTACACTACTGCTACTACTACTACCCCTACCACCTTGATGGCACCTACACTACTGCTACTACTACTACCACTACCACCTTGATGGCACCTACACTACTGCTACTACTACTACCCCTACTACCTTGATGGCACCTACACTACTACTACTACTACCCCTACCACCTTGATGGCACCTACACTACTACTACTACTACTACCCCTACCACCTTGATGGCACCTACACTACTGCTACTACTACTACCCCTACTACCTTGATGGCACCTACACTACTGCTACTACTACTACCACTACTACCTTGATGGCACCTACACTACTGCTACTACTACTACCACTACCACCTTGATGGCACCTACACTACTGCTACTACTACTACCACTACTACCTTGATGGCACCTACACTACTGCTACTACTACCCCTACTACCTTGATGGCACCTACACTACTGCTACTACTACCCCTACCACCTTGATGGCACCTACACTACTGCTACTACTACCCCTACCACCTTGATGGCACCTACACTACTACTACTACTACTACCACCTTGATGGCACCTACACTACTGCTACTACTACTACCACTACCACCTTGATGGCACCTACACTACTGCTACTACTACTACCCCTACTACCTTGATGGCACCTACACTACTGCTACTACTACTACCACTACCACCTTGATGACACCTACACTACTGCTACTACTACCACTACTACCTTGATGGCACCTACACTACTGCTACTACTACCACTACCACCTTGATGACACCTACACTACTGCTACTACTACCACTACTACCTTGATGGCACCTACACTACTGCTACTACTACCACTACCACCTTGATGACACCTACACTACTGCTACTACTACCACTACCACCTTGATGGCACCTACACTACTGCTACTACTACTACTACCTTGATGGCACCTACACTACTGCTACTACTACTACTACCTTGATGGCACCTACACTACTGCTACTACCACTACCACCTTGATGGCACCTACACTACTGCTACTACTACTACCACCTTGATGGCACCTACACTACTGCTACTACTACTACTACCTTGATGGCACCTACACTACTGCTACTACTACTACCACTACCACCTTGATGGCACCTACACTACTGCTACTACTACTACCACTACTACCTTGATGGCACCTACACTACTGCTACTACTACTACCACTACTACCTTGATGGCACCTACACTACTGCTACTACTACTACCCCTACCACCTTGATGGCACCTACACTACTGCTACTACTACTACCCCTACCACCTTGATGGCACCTACACTACTGCTACTACTACTACCACTACCACCTTGATGGCACCTACACTACTGCTACTACTACTACCACTACCTTGATGGCACCTATACTACTGCTACTACTACTACTACCTTGATGGCACCTACACTACTGCTACTACTACTACCCCTACCACCTTGATGGCACCTACACTACTGCTACTACTACTACCACTACCTTGATGGCACCTATACTACTGCTACTACTACTACCACTACTACCTTGATGGCACCTACACTACTGCTACTACTACTACCCCTACCACCTTGATGGCACCTACACTACTGCTACTACTACTACCACTAACTTGATGGCACCTACACTACTGCTACTACTACTACCACTACTACCTTGATGGCACCTACACTACTACTACTACCCCTACTACCTTGATGGCACCTACACTACTGCTACTACTACTACCCCTACCACCTTGATGGCACCTACACTACTGCTACTACTACTACCACTAACTTGATGGCACCTACACTACTGCTACTACTACTACCACTACTACCTTGATGGCACCTACACTACTACTACTACCCCTACCACCTTGATGGCACCTACACTACTGCTACTACTACCACTACCACCTTGATGGCACCTACACTACTGCTACTACTACTACCACTACCACCTTGA
Organism: Eledone cirrhosa; assembly: GCA_964016885.1. Taxonomy (NCBI): domain Eukaryota; kingdom Metazoa; phylum Mollusca; class Cephalopoda; order Octopoda; family Eledonidae; genus Eledone; species Eledone cirrhosa. The sequence continues at coordinate 53,119 of CAXHJY010001410.1, forward strand.
TGGCACCTACACTACTGCTACTACTACTACCACTACCACCTTGATGGCACCTACACTACTGCTACTACTACCACTACCACCTTGATGGCACCTACACTACTGCTACTACTACTACCACTACCACCTTGATGGCACCTACACTACTGCTACTACTACTACCACTACCACCTTGATGGCACCTACACTACTGCTACTACTACCACTACCACCTTGATGGCACCTACACTACTGCTACTACTACTACCCCTACTACCTTGATGGCACCTACACTACTGCTACTACTACTACCACTACCACCTTGATGGCACCTACACTACTGCTACTACTACTACCACTACCACCTTGATGGCACCTACACTACTGCTACTACTACCACTACCACCTTGATGGCACCTACACTACTGCTACTACTACTACCCCTACTACCTTGATGGCACCTATACTACTGCTACTACTACTACCACTACTACCTTGATGGCACCTACACTACTGCTACTACTACTACCCCTACTACCTTGATGGCACCTACACTACTGCTACTACTACTACCACTACTACCTTGATGGCACCTACACTACTGCTACTACTACCACTACCACCTTGATGGCACCTACACTACTGCTACTACTACTACCACTACCACCTTGATGGCACCTACACTACTGCTACTACTACTACCACTACCACCTTGATGGCACCTACACTACTGCTACTACTACTACCACTACCACCTTGATGGCACCTACACTACTGCTACTACTACTACCACTACCACCTTGATGGCACCTACACTACTGCTACTACTACTACCACTACCACCTTGATGGCACCTACACTACTGCTACTACTACTACCCCTACCACCTTGATGGCACCTACACTACTGCTACTACTACCACTACCACCTTGATGGCACCTACACTACTACTACTACTACCACTACCACCTTGATGGCACCTACACTACTGCTACTACTACTACCACTACCACCTTGATGGCACCTACACTACTGCTACTACTACTACCACTACCACCTTGATGGCACCTACACTACTGCTACTACTACTACCACTACCACCTTGATGGCACCTACACTACTGCTACTACTACCACTACCACCTTGATGGCACCTACACTACTGCTACTACTACTACCCCTACTACCTTGATGGCACCTACACTACTGCTACTACTACTACCACTACCACCTTGATGGCATCTACACTACTGCTACTACTACTACTACTACTACCTTGATGGCACCTACACTACTGCTACTACTACCACTACCACCTTGATGGCACCTACACTACTGCTACTACTACTACCACTACCACCTTGATGGCACCTATACTACTGCTACTACTACTACCACTACCACCTTGATGGCACCTATACTACTGCTACTACTACTACCACTACTACCTTGATGGCACCTACACTACTGCTACTACTACTACCACTACTACCTTGATGGCACCTACTACTACTACCACTACTACCTTGATGGCACCTACACTACTGCTACTACTACTACCACTACTACCTTGATGGCACCTACACTACTGCTACTACTACTACCACTACCACCTTGATGGCACCTACACTACTGCTACTACTACTACCACTACTACCTTGATGGCACCTACTACTACTACCACTACTACCTTGATGGCACCTACACTACTGCTACTACTACTACTACTACTACCTTGATGGCACCTACACTACTGCTACTACTACTACCACTACTACCTTGATGGCACCTACTACTACTACCACTACTACCTTGATGGCACCTACACTACTGCTACTACTACTACCACTACTACCTTGATGGCACCTACTACTACTACCACTACTACCTTGATGGCACCTACACTACTGCTACTACTACTACTACTACTACCTTGATGGCACCTACACTACTGCTACTACTACTACCACTACTACCTTGATGGCACCTACTACTACTACCACTACTACCTTGATGGCACCTACACTACTGCTACTACTACTACCACTACTACCTTGATGGCACCTACACTACTGCTACTACTACTACCACTACTACCTTGATGGCACCTACTACTACTACCACTACTACCTTGATGGCACCTACACTACTGCTACTACTACTACCACTACTACCTTGATGGCACCTACACTACTGCTACTACTACTACCCCTACTACCTTGATGGCACCTACACTACTGCTACTACTACCACTACTACCTTGATGGCACCTACACTACTGCTACTACTACTACCCCTACTACCTTGATGGCACCTACACTACTGCTACTACTACTACCCCTACTACCTTGATGGCACCTATACTACTGCTACTACTACTACCACTACCACCTTGATGACACCTACACTACTACTACTACTACTACCACTACCACCTTGATGGCACCTACACTACTGCTACTACTACTACCCCTACTACCTCGATGGCACCTACACTACTGCTACTACTACCCCTACTACCTTGATGGCACCTACACTACTGCTACTACTACCCCTACTACCTTGATGGCACCTACACTACTGCTACTACTACTACCACTACCACCTTGATGGCACCTACACTACTGCTACTACTACTACCCCTACTACCTTGATGGCACCTACACTACTGCTACTACTACTACCCCTACTACCTTGATGGCACCTACACTACTGCTACTACTACCACTTTGATGGCACCTACACTACTGCTACTACTACTACCACTACCTTGATGGCACCTACACTACTGCTACTACTACTACCCCTACCACCTTGATGGCACCTACACTACTGCTACTACTACTACCCCTACCACCTTGATGGCACCTACACTACTGCTACTACTACTACCACTACCACCTTGATGACACCTACACTACTGCTACTACTACTACCACTACTACCTTGATGGCACCTACACTACTGCTACTACTACCCCTACCACCTTGATGGCACCTACACTACTGCTACTACTACTACTACTACCTTGATGGCACCTACACTACTGCTACTACTACTACTACTACCTTGATGGCACCTACACTACTGCTACTACTACTACCCCTACTACCTTGATGGCACCTACACTACTGCTACTACTACTACCACTACCTTGATGGCACCTACACTACTGCTACTACTACTACTACTACCTTGATGGCACCTACACTACTGCTACTACTACTACTACTACCTTGATGGCACCTACACTACTGCTACTACTACTACCACTACCTTGATGGCACCTACACTACTGCTACTACTACTACCCCTACCACCTTGATGGCACCTACACTACTGCTACTACTACTACCCCTACCACCTTGATGGCACCTACACTACTGCTACTACTACTACCACTACCACCTTGATGACACCTACACTACTGCTACTACTACTACCACTACTACCTTGATGGCACCTACACTACTGCTACTACTACCCCTACCACCTTGATGGCACCTACACTACTGCTACTACTACTACTACTACCTTGATGGCACCTACACTACTGCTACTACTACTACCCCTACCACCTTGATGGCACCTACACTACTGCTACTACTACTACTACTACCTTGATGGCACCTACACTACTGCTACTACTACTACTACTACCTTGATGGCACCTACACTACTGCTACTACTACTACCCCTACTACCTTGATGGCACCTACACTACTGCTACTACTACTACCCCTACCACCTTGATGGCACCTACACTACTGCTACTACTACTACTACTACCTTGATGGCACCTACACTACTGCTACTACTACTACTACTACCTTGATGGCACCTACACTACTGCTACTACTACTACCCCTACTACCTTGATGGCACCTACACTACTGCTACTACTACTACCCCTACCACCTTGATGGCACCTACACTACTGCTACTACTACTACTACTACCTTGATGGCACCTACACTACTGCTACTACTACTACCCCTACCACCTTGATGGCACCTACACTACTGCTACTACTACTACCACTACCACCTTGATGGCACCTACACTACTGCTACTACTACTACCCCTACTACCTTGATGGCACCTACACTACTACTACTACTACCACTACCACCTTGATGGCACCTACACTACTGCTACTACTACTACCCCTACTACCTTGATGGCACCTACACTACTGCTACTACTACTACCACTACCTTGATGGCACCTACACTACTGCCACTACTACTACCACTACCACCTTGATGGCACCTACACTACTGCTACTACTACTACCACTACCACCTTGATGGCACCTACACTACTGCTACTACTACTACTACTACTACTACCTTGATGGCACCTACACTACTACTACTACTACTACTACTACTACTACTACTACTACTACTACTACCTTGATGGCACCTACACTACTGCTACTACTACTACCACTACCACCTTGATGGCACCTACACTACTGCTACTACTACTACTACTACTACTACCACTACTACCTTGATGGCACCTACACTACTGCTACTACTACTACTACTACTACTACCACTACCACCTTGATGGCACCTACACTACTACTACTACTACTACTACTACTACTACTACCACTACTACCTTGATGGCACCTACACTACTGCTACTACTACCACTACCACCTTGATGGCACCTACACTACTGCTACTACTACTACTACCTTGATGGCACCTACACTACTACTACTACTACTACCACTACCACCTTCATGGCACCTACACTACTGCTACTACTACTACCACTACCACCTTGATGGCACCTACACTACTACCACTACTACTACCACTACCACCTTCATGGCACCTACACTACTGCTACTACTACTACCACTACCACCTTGATGGCACCTACACTACTGCTACTACCACTACTACCTTGATGGCACCTACACTACTGCTACTACCACTACTACCTTGATGGCACCTACACTACTACTACTACCCCTACTACCTTGATGGCACCTACACTACTGCTACTACTACTACCACTACCACCTTGATGGCACCTACACTACTGCTACTACTACTACCACTACTACCTTGATGGCACCTACACTACTGCTACTACTACTACCCCTACTACCTTGATGGCACCTACACTACTGCTACTACCACTACTACCTTGATGGCACCTACACTACTGCTACTACCACTACTACCTTGATGGCACCTACACTACTACTACTACCCCTACTACCTTGATGGCACCTACACTACTGCTACTACTACTACCACTACTACCTTGATGGCACCTACACTACTGCTACTACCACTACTACCTTGATGGCACCTACACTACTACTACTACCCCTACTACCTTGATGGCACCTACACTACTGCTACTACTACTACCACTACTACCTTGATGGCACCTACACTACTACTACTACCCCTACTACCTTGATGGCACCTACACTACTGCTACTACTACTACCACTACCACCTTGATGACACCTACACTACTGCTACTACTACTACCACTACCACTTTGATGGCACCTACACTACTGCTACTACTACTACCACTACCACCTTGATGGCACCTACACTACTGCTACTACTACTACCCCTACTACCTTGATGGCACCTACACTACTGCTACTACTACTACCTTGATGGCACCTACACTACTACTACTACTACTACCCCTACTACCTTGATGGCACCTACACTACTGCTACTACTACTACCACTACTACCTTGATGGCACCTACACTACTGCTACTACTACTACCACTACCACCTTGATGGCACCTACACTACTGCTACTACTACTACCACTACCACCTTGATGGCACCTACACTACTGCTACTACTACCACTACCACCTTGATGGCACCTACACTACTGCTACTACTACTACCACTACCACCTTGATGGCACCTACACTACTGCTACTACTACTACCCCTACCACCTTGATGGCACCTACACTACTGCTACTACTACTACCACTACCACCTTGATGGCACCTACACTACTGCTACTACTACCACTACCACCTTGATGGCACCTACACTACTGCTACTACTACTACCACTACCACCTTGATGGCACCTACACTACTGCTACTACTACTACCCCTACTACCTTGATGGCACCTACACTACTGCTACTACCACTACCACTACCACCTTGATGGCACCTACACTACTGCTACTACTACTACCCCTACCACCTTGATGGCACCTACACTACTGCTACTACTACCACTACCACCTTGATGGCACCTACACTACTGCTACTACCACTACCACTACTACCTTGATGGCACCTACACTACTGCTACTACTACTACTACCTTGATGGCACCTACACTACTGCTACTACTACCACCACCACCTTGATGGCACCTACACTACTGCTACTACTACTACCCCTACCACCTTGATGGCACCTACACTACTGCTACTACTACTACCACTACCACCTTGATGGCACCTACACTACTGCTACTACTACTACCACTACCACCTTGATGGCACCTACACTACTGCTACTACTACTACTACCTTGATGGCACCTACACTACTGCTACTACTACTACCACTACTACCTTGATGGCACCTACACTACTGCTACTACTACTACCACTACTACCTTGATGGCACCTACACTACTGCTACTACTACTACCACTACCACCTTGATGGCACCTACACTACTGCTACTACTACTACCACTACCACCTTGATGGCACCTACACTACTGCTACTACTACTACCACTACCACCTTGATGGCACCTACACTACTGCTACTACTACCACTACCACCTTGATGGCACCTACACTACTGCTACTACTACTACTACTACCTTGATGGCACCTACACTACTGCTACTACTACTACCACTACCACCTTGATGGCACCTACACTACTGCTACTACTACTACCACTACCACCTTGATGGCACCTACACTACTGCTACTACTACCACTACCACCTTGATGGCACCTACACTACTGCTACTACTACTACCACTACCACCTTGATGGCACCTACACTACTACTACTACTACCACTACCACCTTGATGGCACCTACACTACTACTACTACTACCACTACCACCTTGATGGCACCTACACTACTACTACTACTACCACTACCACCTTGATGGCACCTACACTACTGCTACTACTACTACTACTACCTTGATGGCACCTACACTACTGCTACTACTACTACCACTACCACCTTGATGGCACCTACACTACTGCTACTACTACCACTACCACCTTGATGGCACCTACACTACTGCTACTACTACTACTACTACCTTGATGGCACCTACACTACTGCTACTACTACTACCACTACCACCTTGATGGCACCTACACTACTGCTACTACTACTACCACTACCACCTTGATGGCACCTACACTACTGCTACTACTACCACTACCACCTTGATGGCACCTACACTACTGCTACTACTACCACTACCACCTTGATGGCACCTACACTACTACTACTACTACCACTACCACCTTGATGGCACCTACACTACTACTACTACTACCACTACCACCTTGATGGCACCTACACTACTACTACTACTACCACTACCACCTTGATGGCACCTACACTACTGCTACTACTACTACTACTACCTTGATGGCACCTACACTACTACTACTACTACTACCACTACCACCTTGATGGCACCTACACTACTACTACTACTACCACTACCACCTTGATGGCACCTACACTACTGCTACTACTACTACTACTACCTTGATGGCACCTACACTACTGCTACTACTACTACCCCTACTACCTTGATGGCACCTACACTACTGCTACTACTACTACCCCTACTACCTTGATGGCACCTACACTACTACCACTACTACCTTGATGGCACCTACACTACTACTACTACTACTACCACTACAACCTTGATGACACTTACACTACTACTACTACTACTACCCCTACTACCTTGATGGCACCTACACTACTGCTACTACTACTACCCCTACTACCTTGATGGCACCTACACTACTGCTACTACTACTACCCCTACTACCTTGATGGCACCTACACTACTACCACTACTACCTTGATGGCACCCTACACTACTACTACTACTACTACCACTACAACCTTGATGACACTTACACTACTACTACTACTACTACCCCTACTACCTTGATGGCACCTACACTACTGCTACTACTACTACCCCTACCACCTTGATGGCACCTACACTACTGCTACTACTACTACCCCTACCACCTTGATGGCACCTACACTACTACTACTACTACTACCACTACCACCTTGATGGCACCTACACTACTGCTACTACTACTACCCCTACCACCTTGATGGCACCTACACTACTGCTACTACTACCACTACTACCTTGATGGCACCTACACTACTGCTACTACTACTACCACTACTACCTTGATGGCACCTACACTACTGCTACTACTACTACCCCTACTACCTTGATGGCACCTACACTACTGCTACTACTACTACCCCTACTACCTTGATGGCACCTACACTACTGCTACTACTACTACCCCTACCACCTTGATGGCACCTACACTACTGCTACTACTACCACTACCACCTTGATGGCACCTACACTACTGCTACTACTACTACCACTACCACCTTGATGGCACCTACACTACTGCTACTACTACTACCCCTACCACCTTGATGGCACCTACACTACTGCTACTACTACCACTACCACCTTGATGGCACCTACACTACTGCTACTACTACCACTACCACCTTGATGGCACCTACACTACTGCTACTACTACTACCCCTACCACCTTGATGGCACCTACACTACTGCTACTACTACTACTACCTTGATGGCACCTACACTACTGCTACTACTACTACCCCTACTACCTTGATGGCACCTACACTACTGCTACTACTACTACCACTACTACCTTGATGGCACCTACACTACTGCTACTACTACTACCACTACTACCTTGATGGCACCTACACTACTGCTACTACTACTACCCCTACCACCTTGATGGCACCTACACTACTGCTACTACTACTACCCCTACTACCTTGATGGCACCTACACTACTACTACTACCACTACCACCTTGATGGCACCTACACTACTGCTACTACTACTACCCCTACTACCTTGATGGCACCTACACTACTGCTACTACCACTACTACCTTGATGGCACCTACACTACTGCTACTACTACTACCCCTACCACCTTGATGGCACCTACACTACTGCTACTACTACTACCACTACTACCTTGATGGCACCTACACTACTGCTACTACTACTACTACCTTGATGGCACCTACACTACTGCTACTACTACTACTACCTTGATGGCACCTACACTACTGCTACTACTACTACCACTACTACCTTGATGGCACCTACACTACTGCTACTACTACTACCCCTACTACCTTGATGGCACCTACACTACTGCTACTACTACTACCCCTACCACCTTGATGGCACCTACACTACTGCTACTACTACTACCACTACTACCTTGATGGCACCTACACTACTGCTACTACTACTACCCCTACTACCTTGATGGCACCTACACTACTGCTACTACTACTACCCCTACTACCTTGATGGCACCTACACTACTGCTACTACTACTACCCCTACCACCTTGATGGCACCTACACTACTGCTACTACTACTACCACTACTACCTTGATGGCACCTACACTACTGCTACTACTACTACCCCTACTACCTTGATGGCACCTACACTACTGCTACTACTACTACCCCTACCACCTTGATGGCACCTACACTACTGCTACTACTACTACCACCTTGATGGCACCTACACTATTGCTACTGCTACTACCACTACCACCTTGATGGCACCTACACTACTGCTACTACTACCCCTACTACCTTGATGGCACCTACACTACTGCTACTACTACTACCCCTACTACCTTGATGGCACCTACACTACTGCTACTACTACTACCCCTACCACCTTGATGGCACCTACACTACTACTACTACTACCACTACCACCTTGATGACACCTACACTACTACTACTACTACTACCCCTACTACCTTGATGGCACCTATACTACTGCTACTACTACTACCACTACTACCTTGATGGCACCTATACTACTGCTACTACTACTACCACTACTACCTTGATGGCACCTACACTACTGCTACTACTACCCCTACCACCTTGATGGCACCTACACTACTGCTACTACTACTACCCCTACTACCTTGATGGCACCTACACTACTACCACTACTACTACCCCTACCACCTTGATGGCACCTACACTACTGCTACTACTACTACCCCTACTACCTTGATGGCACCTACACTACTGCTACTACTACTACCCCTACTACCTTGATGGCACCTACACTACTGCTACTACTACTACCACTACCACCTTGATGACACCTATACTACTGCTACTACTACTACCCCTACTACCTTGATGGCACCTACACTACTGCTACTACTACTACCCCTACTACCTTGATGGCACCTACACTACTGCTACTACTACTACCACTACCACCTTGATGACACCTATACTACTGCTACTACTACTACCCCTACTACCTTGATGGCACCTACACTACTGCTACTACTACTACTACCTTGATGGCACCTACACTACTGCTACTACCCCTACTACCTTGATGGCACCTACACTACTACCACTACTACTACCCCTACCACCTTGATGGCACCTACACTACTGCTACTACTACTACCACCTTGATGGCACCTACACTACTGCTACTACTACTACCCCTACTACCTTGATGGCACCTACACTACTACTACTACTACTACCCCTACTACCTTGATGGCACCTACACTACTGCTACTACTACTACCACTACTACCTTGATGGCACCTACACTACTGCTACTACTACTACCCCTACCACCTTGATGGCACCTACACTACTGCTACTACTACTACCCCTACTACCTTGATGGCACCTACACTACTGCTACTACTACTACCCCTACTACCTTGATGGCACCTACACTACTGCTACTACCCCTACTACCTTGATGGCACCTACACTACTGCTACTACCCCTACTACCTTGATGGCACCTACACTACTACTACTACCCCTACTACCTTGATGGCACCTACACTACTGCTACTACTACTACCCCTACTACCTTGATGGCACCTACACTACTGCTACTACTACTACCCCTACTACCTTGATGGCACCTACACTACTGCTACTACTACTACCCCTACTACCTTGATGGCACCTACACTACTGCTACTACTACTACCACTACCACCTTGATGGCACCTACACTACTGCTACTACTACTACCCCTACTACCTTGATGGCACCTACACTACTGCTACTACTACTACCCCTACTACCTTGATGGCACCTACACTACTGCTACTACTACTACCCCTACTACCTTGATGGCACCTACACTACTGCTACTACTACTACCACTACCACCTTGATGGCACCTACACTACTGCTACTACTACTACCCCTACTACCTTGATGGCACCTACACTACTGCTACTACTACTACCCCTACTACCTTGATGGCACCTACACTACTGCTACTACTACTACCCCTACTACCTTGATGGCACCTACACTACTGCTACTACTACTACCACTACCACCTTGATGGCACCTACACTACTGCTACTACTACTACCACTACCACCTTGATGGCACCTACACTACTGCTACTACTACCCCTACCACCTTGATGGCACCTACACTACTGCTACTACTACTACCCCTACTACCTTGATGGCACCTACACTACTGCTACTACTACCCCTACCACCTTGATGGCACCTACACTACTGCTACTACTACTACCCCTACTACCTTGATGGCACCTACACTACTGCTACTACTACTACCACTACCACCTTGATGGCACCTACACTACTGCTACTACTACTACCACTACCACCTTGATGGCACCTACACTACTGCTACTACTACCCCTACCACCTTGATGGCACCTACACTACTGCTACTACTACTACCCCTACTACCTTGATGGCACCTACACTACTGCTACTACTACCCCTACCACCTTGATGGCACCTACACTACTGCTACTACTACTACCCCTACTACCTTGATGGCACCTACACTACTGCTACTACTACTACCACTACCACCTTGATGGCACCTACACTACTGCTACTACTACTACCACTACCACCTTGATGGCACCTACACTACTGCTACTACTACCCCTACCACCTTGATGGCACCTACACTACTGCTACTACTACTACCCCTACTACCTTGATGGCACCTACACTACTGCTACTACTACCCCTACCACCTTGATGGCACCTACACTACTGCTACTACTACTACCCCTACCACCTTGATGGCACCTACACTACTGCTACTACTACTACCCCTACTACCTTGATGGCACCTACACTACTGCTACTACTACTACCCCTACCACCTTGATGACACCTATACTACTGCTACTACTACTACCCCTACTACCTTGATGGCACCTACACTACTGCTACTACTACTACCACTACCACCTTGATGGCACCTACACTACTGCTACTACTACTACCCCTACTACCTTGATGGCACCTACACTACTGCTACTACTACTACCACTACCACCTTGATGGCACCTACACTACTGCTACTACTACTACCCCTACTACCTTGATGGCACCTACACTACTACTACTACTACTACTACTACTACCTTGATGGCACCTACACTACTGCTACTACTACTACCCCTACTACCTTGATGGCACCTACACTACTGCTACTACTACTACCCCTACTACCTTGATGGCACCTACACTACTGCTACTACTACTACCCCTACTACCTTGATGGCACCTACACTACTGCTACTACTACTACCCCTACTACCTTGATGGCACCTACACTACTGCTACTACTACTACCCCTACTACCTTGATGGCACCTACACTACTGCTACTACTACTACCCCTACTACCTTGATGGCACCTACACTACTGCTACTACTACTACCCCTACTACCTTGATGGCACCTACACTACTGCTACTACTACTACCCCTACTACCTTGATGACACCTACACTACTACTACTACCACTACTACCTTGATGGCACCTACACTACTGCTACTACTACTACCACTACTACCTTGATGGCACCTACACTACTGCTACTACTACTACCACTACCACCTTGATGGCACCTACACTACTGCTACTACTACTACCCCTACTACCTTGATGGCACCTACACTACTGCTACTACTACTACCCCTACTACCTTGATGGCACCTACACTACTGCTACTACTACTACCCCTACTACCTTGATGGCACCTACACTACTGCTACTACTACTACCCCTACTACCTTGATGGCACCTACACTACTACTACTACTACTACCCCTACTACCTTGATGGCACCTATACTACTGCTACTACTACTACCACTACCACCTTGATGGCACCTACACTACTGCTACTACTACTACCCCTACTACCTTGATGGCACCTACACTACTACTACTACTACTACCCCTACTACCTTGATGGCACCTACACTACTGCTACTACTACTACCCCTACTACCTTGATGGCACCTACACTACTACTACTACTACTACCCCTACTACCTTGATGGCACCTATACTACTGCTACTACTACTACCACTACTACCTTGATGGCACCTACACTACTGCTACTACTACTACCCCTACTACCTTGATGGCACCTACACTACTGCTACTACTACTACCCCTACTACCTTGATGGCACCTACACTACTACTACTACTACTACCCCTACTACCTTGATGGCACCTATACTACTGCTACTACTACTACCACTACCACCTTGATGGCACCTACACTACTGCTACTACTACTACCCCTACTACCTTGATGGCACCTACACTACTACTACTACTACTACCCCTACTACCTTGATGGCACCTACACTACTGCTACTACTACTACCCCTACTACCTTGATGGCACCTACACTACTACTACTACTACTACCCCTACTACCTTGATGGCACCTATACTACTGCTACTACTACTACCACTACTACCTTGATGGCACCTACACTACTGCTACTACTACTACCCCTACTACCTTGATGGCACCTACACTACTGCTACTACTACTACCCCTACTACCTTGATGGCACCTACACTACTACTACTACTACTACCCCTACTACCTTGATGGCACCTATACTACTGCTACTACTACTACCACTACCACCTTGATGGCACCTACACTACTGCTACTACTACTACCCCTACTACCTTGATGGCACCTACACTACTACTACTACTACTACCCCTACTACCTTGATGGCACCTACACTACTGCTACTACTACTACCCCTACTACCTTGATGGCACCTACACTACTGCTACTACTACTACCCCTACTACCTTGATGGCACCTACACTACTGCTACTACTACTACCACTACCACCTTGATGACACCTACACTACTGCTACTACTACTACCACTACTACCTTGATGGCACCTACACTACTGCTACTACTACCCCTACTACCTTGATGGCACCTACACTACTGCTACTACTACTACCCCTACTACCTTGATGGCACCTACACTACTGCTACTACTACTACCCCTACCACCTTGATGGCACCTACACTACTGCTACTACTACTACCCCTACTACCTTGATGGCACCTACACTACTGCTACTACTACTACCCCTACTACCTTGATGGCACCTACACTACTGCTACTACTACTACCACTACTACCTTGATGGCACCTACACTACTGCTACTACTACCACTACTACCTTGATGGCACCTACACTACTGCTACTACTACTACCACTACCACCTTGATGGCACCTACACTACTGCTACTACTACTACCTTGATGGCACCTACACTACTACTACTACCACTACTACCTTGATGGCACCTACACTACTACTACTACTACTACCACTACTACCTTGATGGCACCTACACTACTGCTACTACTACTACCACTACTACCTTGATGGCACCTACACTACTACTACTACTACTACCACTACCACCTTGATGGCACCTACACTACTGCTACTACTACCACTACTACCTTGATGGCACCTACACTACTGCTACTACTACTACCACTACCACCTTGATGGCACCTACACTACTGCTACTACTACTACCTTGATGGCACCTACACTACTGCTACTACTACTACCTTGATGGCACCTACACTACTGCTACTACTACTACCCCTACTACCTTGATGGCACCTACACTACTGCTACTACTACTACCTTGATGGCACCTACACTACTGCTACTACTACTACCACTACTACCTTGATGGCACCTACACTACTGCTACTACTACTACCACTACCACCTTGATGGCACCTACACTACTGCTACTACTACTACCTTGATGGCACCTACACTACTGCTACTACTACTACCCCTACTACCTTGATGGCACCTACACTACTGCTACTACTACTACCCCTACTACCTTGATGGCACCTACACTACTGCTACTACTACTACCACTACCACCTTGATGGCACCTACACTACTGCTACTACTACTACCTTGATGGCACCTACACTACTGCTACTACTACTACCCCTACTACCTTGATGGCACCTACACTACTGCTACTACTACTACCACTACCACCTTGATGGCACCTACACTACTGCTACTACTACTACCTTGATGGCACCTACACTACTGCTACTACTACTACCACTACCACCTTGATGGCACCTACACTACTGCTACTACTACTACTACCTTGATGGCACCTACACTACTGCTACTACTACTACTACCTTGATGGCACCTACACTACTGCTACTACTACTACCCCTACTACCTTGATGGCACCTACACTACTGCTACTACTACTACCCCTACCACCTTGATGGCACCTACACTACTGCTACTACTACTACCCCTACCACCTTGATGGCACCTACACTACTGCTACTACTACTACCCCTACTACCTTGATGGCACCTACACTACTGCTACTACTACTACCCCTACTACCTTGATGGCACCTACACAACTGCTACTACTACTACCCCTACCACCTTGATGGCACCTACACTACTGCTACTACTACTACCCCTACTACCTTGATGGCACCTACACTACTGCTACTACTACTACCACCTTGATGGCACCTACACTACTACCACTACCACCTTGATGGCACCTACACTACTGCTACTACTACTACCCCTACTACCTTGATGGCACCTACACTACTGCTACTACTACTACCCCTACTACCTTGATGGCACCTACACTACTGCTACTACTACTACCACTACTACCTTGATGGCACCTACACTACTGCTACTACCACTACCACCTTGATGGCACCTACACTACTGCTACTACTACTACCCCTACTACCTTGATGGCACCTACACTACTGCTACTACTACTACTACCTTGATGGCACCTACACTACTGCTACTACTACTACCCCTACTACCTTGATGGCACCTACACTACTGCTACTACTACTACTACTACTACCTTGATGGCACCTACACTACTGCTACTACTACTACCACTACCACCTTGATGGCACATACACTACTGCTACTACTACTACCCCTACTACCTTGATGGCACCTACACTACTGCTACTACTACTACTACCTTGATGGCACCTACACTACTGCTACTACTACTACCCCTACTACCTTGATGGCACCTACACTACTGCTACTACTACTACTACCTTGATGGCACATACACTACTGCTACTACTACTACCCCTACTACCTTGATGGCACCTACACTACTACTACTACTACTACTACCTTGATGGCACCTACACTACTGCTACTACTACTACTACTACTACCTTGATGGCACCTACACTACTGCTACTACTACTACCCCTACTACCTTGATGGCACCTACACTACTGCTACTACTACTACCACTACTACCTTGATGGCACCTACACTACTGCTACTACTACTACTACTACTACCTTGATGGCACCTACACTACTGCTACTACTACTACCCCTACTACCTTGATGGCACCTACACTACTGCTACTACTACTACCCCTACTACCTTGATGGCACCTACACTACTGCTACTACTACTACTACCTTGATGGCACATACACTACTGCTACTACTACTACCCCTACTACCTTGATGGCACCTACACTACTACTACTACTACTACCACCTTGATGGCACCTACACTACTGCTACTACTACTACCACTACCACCTTGATGGCACATACACTACTGCTACTACTACTACCCCTACTACCTTGATGGCACCTACACTACTGCTACTACTACTACTACCTTGATGGCACCTACACTACTGCTACTACTACTACCCCTACTACCTTGATGGCACCTACACTACTGCTACTACTACTACTACCTTGATGGCACATACACTACTGCTACTACTACTACCCCTACTACCTTGATGGCACCTACACTACTACTACTACTACTACTACCTTGATGGCACCTACACTACTGCTACTACTACTACCTCTACTACCTTGATGGCACCTACACTACTGCTACTACTACTACCACTACCACCTTGATGGCACCTACACTACTACTACTACCACTACCACCTTGATGGCACCTACACTACTGCTACTACTACTACCTCTACTACCTTGATGGCACCTACACTACTGCTACTACTACTACCACTACCACCTTGATGGCACCTACACTACTACTACTACCACCACCACCTTGATGGCACCTACACTACTACTACTACTACTACCACCTTGATGGCACCTACACTACTACTACTACTACTACTACCTTGATGGCACCTACACTACTGCTACTACTACTACCTCTACTACCTTGATGGCACCTACACTACTGCTACTACTACTACCTCTACTACCTTGATGGCACCTACACTACTGCTACTACTACTACCACTACCACCTTGATGGCACCTACACTACTGCTACTACTACTACCACTACCACCTTGATGGCACCTACACTACCACCACTACCACCTTGATGGCAACTACAGCCAGTGTGAACTGGGAGGTTTTTACCGTGTTACCTACACGGCCACATTACAGCGTGGACTGTGTGTTTTTTTATCGTGACACCTACACGACCTCATTTATTTCGAGCTGGATGTTGTGGTACCAACATAACTTTACATTGAAAGGGGGTGGTGTGGATGGGGTGGGGATAGTGGGACGGGGTGTATTTTGTTAGAGGTGCCTACTGACTGTAGGTTTCGCCCTGTCTTCTGTATTACTGTGTAGCGCCAAAGATCTCGGTCCAGTGACATTGTCTTGGAGAGGTGTAAGTGTGTGAGGTCGGAATTTATCAAGTCGTCCCAGGTTTTTCTGGGTCTGCCTACTCCGTGGCTACCGTCTGTTTTTATTGCCCTGCACTTTTTTATACAGCTGTCATCTATCATGCGCATCACGTGACCATACCAACGTAGTCTTCTCTCGAGTAAACAACATCTGATCCCTCTTATTCCTAATTTCTCCCTTAGTTCGTTTATGCTTTGCCGTTCACGTATATTACTATTACACATCCAGCGGAGCATGCAAGATTCGTTCCTCTCCAGTCTGCGTATATCCTCTGCACACAATGCCCAGGTCTCACTGCCATGCAACATTGCTGTTCGATTGCAGGCATCATACAGCCTGCCTTTCATTTTTAGGGAGAACCCTTTAGCGGCTATAATTATGTAAGATAAAGCCTTTACCGTGAAAATACGATAGTAAATATAGAGTAATGTGAATGCTAAAGGGTTAAAAGAAGTACCAGTCAAATACTGGAGTCTATTCTTTCTCTCCCTCTCCCTATTGTGTAAAAGTTTTGTTAGTTTCAATCAGGAAATAAAGATGATCTGAACTTTTAAAATAGCTCATGTTTACAGGTCCCACCATATATAAATACTGTACGTGAGTCAGCTGAAATGTTCATAAGCTGACTATGAGGGATTGATGCTAGAGCTGTGAAATCCTGCATGCATTAATAATTTCAACTCTTTTTCTTAATAACTGCATTATTTCTTTTCAGGGACTATGTTGAAAAATAAATCTCATTTGGTCATTCCATGAGAGTATCGTGGTCAGCCTATGAACTTTTCAACAGACCCTCATGTGTGTGTGTGTGTATATATATATATATATATATAAACTCTGGATGTCGGTGAGCATGTCCAGCTAACCTCAGTCTCCTCTGTGTCACTTTTGAGCTGACTTTTGGGATGCTCCTATACAGCTCTGAGTTTTTCATCCTCAGTGTATACTGATTAATG